>JAOQGN010134069.1:0-11537 GCA_027564295.1 Himantozoum antarcticum
TGCTACTTGTAACTATCGAGTCTTTCTGTTACCCAGACTTGACATTATGTCATATATGACATGGATGAGGGCATCTGTAGAAATTTAGGACTGGTCGAAATTCCCGTTTCGAAACAGAGTGTCTGTGGTTGAGACAACTCAGACGGTAGACAGGGGAGGGGGTGAGACAGTAGACAGTAGACAGGGGAGGGGGGAGGGTAACTGTATTATGTCCAACCATACAATACATTTATTAATACGTTGATTATTAATTTTCATTCCTTTTAAAATTCAAAAGATTATCAATAAGTATATGTCATGTTGCATGTGGTCAATGCCTGTCTTGACAAGTCCAAGAATGCTGCTTGTAATTATCGAGTCTTTCTGTTACTCATACATTATGTCATATATTGTTATGGATGTGCAATTCTTGCATCTTGATTGTGTAAGTAACTGCCACCTTCCAGTTGCACTAGTGAATATGCCTGCACTCAGATTAGTAGAGGACAGATAACTTCCCCAGATGATAGGAGCATCTTATATGCTGGCTGCAGATGTATCCAACAGATGTAGACAGCTGTCTTCTATTATCTAGCTAAAATCCAAGTTACCTGCTGCTGAGAATATAGGGACACTGCACCATATAGTGGCATTGCAATAACATTATCCACTTACCTATATAACTCAGCTGTATGTGTTGCAATCCATTCCCTATATATATGAACAGTATGCATTACTGACTCTTAAGCCCTTAATGGGCTAGCTACCGTATAGTAATGTTGTCATATCTCAGTATGCTTCAGTGTTGTTATTCCTGCCGGAGTAGATGCATGCATAAATTGACATGCAGTATTGTACTATCAACTCACCTTCTTCTACCATTGTTGTACTTCTCCAGAGGCGCTCAATAAACTTCCTACCAAAGTTTTGGAGGCCCGCCAGAGATGTCTTGTGTTACTTGTATTGCCATTATTGCTTCAGTAGGCCATAAAATGAGTCATTTACTGAAGCAATAAAATTTCTTCAGTAGGCCATTAATGCTACAAGTTGCTACACACAGTGAAAGAAGTAAATGCACTTTACATAAGTCCATTTCAATATGAGATGGATGAGGGTATCTGTAGGAATCCAGGACTGGTCGAAACTCCCGTTTCGAAACAGAGTATCTGTGGTTGAGACAACTTAGACAGTAGACAGCGGAGGGGGGGGGGGGGTAACTGTATTATGTCCAACCCAAAGCCGCAACCACAATCTTCAAGCAATCATTTTCGAAACGCCAGTTACGAACAATCAGTATTCTGTCTGAATAGCTCTGATTCCTTTTTGGCAGACATACTGATTACAGTGGACGTTGGCGCTTAATTGATATCTCATCTTCTATAAAATCTCATTCTCTGCTAACGTTCCAAGATGAAATATCCACGATATCGACCTATAATCTCTGTCACCTATTGGTGATGATGTTTGGCATTGCTAATTTGGTCATAGGTCTAATTACTGCTTTTTGCATAAACTATGCTGCTCACCAGTTGCTAGCATAGCATAATTACAGTATATTATGGAAGGGTATGCATACGTCTTCACATCCTCTTTTAGAGATCCATGTTGGAAAGTCCATAGAGTTTATTGACCTTACCTGTGTCAAGTCTGGGGAACATAGACTTTGTTTCACCGATGCTGATAGTTTTGGAGTGGGTTACTAATGCCTGAAAAAGTTCATCAGATATTTGTCCTGTCAATTTCCTGTCAACATTGGCGAAGTAGTTTTGCACAAATTTTGGTGTAGATTGTTTTCCATTAATCACTGCATGGTAGGAAAATCTCTGTAGGATTTTACTTAGTAATGTTGTTTAGAGTAATCCATCTTTTTCGCAGTCAGCTGGTTGGCTAAGTGATTCTGTTATAAATTCTTTGTTTGTTCATTGGCTTATTTCTTTGGACCAGTGCTCTTAGCAATCCAGGATTTGTTGAGAGAATTGTTGAGAGATTTGCTGCCGTGTTCCAAGAGATGTATCTATGATGTATAATATAATATTATCGTGGCGGGAACCCATGCCTAACTTAGCATCTTTTGATGAGCTCAAAAAAGCACATCAAAGAAAGTACTTAAATTTACTTAAAATGCAGAGCAAATTATTCGTGCATTTGAAACTCCCTAATTACGTATTAATAAAAATACAGTGGATGCATCTACTATATTATGTCCTCGAGTGAAAGCACTACTTGGTAAGCAGTAGGAGCTGTTATATATAGAGCAGAACACACAACTTCTGTAAGATATATACGATCTAGTTTCGGTAACATATATAACTGCCAGGTGCTTCAAGTCCATAATATATATGTTATACTTACCGCACATACTTACATGCTGCTGCAACTCCCCAAGACGTTCCTCCTAAAATAAATCTCAGGAACACTCCTTTACATTCAGATTGTATGTCTCCTGCCATTATTTAGTTATTTGCTAGTTGGATTGCAAAATAACCACCGCTCTATGTTTCCATTCCAGTGAACCGAGGCATAGATAATTTGGAATGAAAACTTGAGAATAAAAAGGACAAAATTAAAAAAAATCAAAACAATTTGGAAGATAATATGAATTTTTAGCATAATAGCTGTATTCTATTGGTAGTAGCATATGCATAGCTCAACCAATAGATGTGTGAAGATTTATATACCCTGTGCATTTGCTGGATCACTAAAGTTACTATTGCTATTAGCAGGCCTATCAGCCTTCTCATGGCTCAAAATCAAGCCACAGCTAGATAGTGTGGTATTCTTTCTTACCATTCCAAACTGTCTCCTGATTTTTCAGATATCTATCTCTTCTCTTCTCAGTTATACTACATAAACTACACTGTACAGAGAGGAGATAATAACTGAATTGAAAATAACTGAAAAAGCTTAGAAGTCAGTCACGGATTCAGATTACCGCTCGCTTTAGATGTATTGTCATCAATCTATTAAAGAGTAGGCTATACTAAAAATTTTTTTAGATTTTTATACTTTTGTTACGTAGTTAAGCATAATTATGTTTGGCCTTTTCTGTTTTTATTGTGATCTTAACAAACAAACATGCTATACAGCAATAAGTAACTTTTATTTTAAACATAAGAAAGTGATGTTCACTCACGAGATTTGAGAAACTTCAAATGAGATACTGCCAATGAGGGTGGAAGGAATCCTAATAATATACAGTATTACTCTGATTTTTATAGCTCATTTTACAATAAGGAGTTGTAAGCTCTTTGTTAGACTATGAGCTGACAACTCCGCATGTCAAAGTGAACGTCTTGCTGGCTGCACCTCTCCTGACAAGCTTTATTTCAATAAACAATGGCTAGGCTAAGGTTAAACTTGATCTAGCCAAATTAGGCCGTCTTGAGATGCTTTGCTCTGGTTTGCTTTGCTTAGCCCAAGCACTGGCAGGGCTAAGATTCTATCTAGCCCAATGAATTATATCCCAGAGGTATCCATCCCCATTGCAAGATGGTATCCATCCCCATTGCAAGATGGTATCCATCCCCACTGCAAGATGGTATCCATCCCCATTGCAAGATGGTATCCATACCCATTGCAAGATGGTATCCATCCCCACTGCAAGATGGTATCCATCCCCATTGCAAGATGGTATCCATCCCCATTGCAAGATGGCAATTGGATTTCCATAGTGGCATTGCTGGAGCAAATGTAAACGCACCTGAATTTGCGCTCTATGGGATCGCTCTATGATCCAGCTACATTTGCCGCTCTTGACAAGCTTTTTCTTTAGCTCCGAGGATGGAAATTGCATTAGGAGTTGTCCATCACGCTGGTGATGAACAATTCTTACTCTTAAAGTGTTAACTATTTTTTGAGCTAAACAAGCTTGTCATTGTCAAAACAGGCTACTGGCTAAGCCACATTGAAATATAAATAATATCCATTAAAATTAATAAAATTATAGCTGTTATTGTTTCCTCTATTTTAAACACTATTTTTATCCGTGAGCAACGATATTTCATATGATGAGTGCATATAAAATATGAAATAAAATATGAAATACGATAAACAAAATACCATATCTCTCATTTATCATGACTTATAAGAATTTCAATGCTCTTAGACTGATGATATGATGGTCATGATGCCTATCTACCTTCCTGATAGCGGCACTATAATTGGCATCACCATGTCACCATTGTTGCATTGTTGGCAAAGTGAGCGGATCGGTGGCGGAGCGGCGGCGGATCGGCGGCGGATCGGCGGCGGAGCGGCGGCGGAGCGGCGGTGGAGGTGGCGGGGCGGTGGCGGAGCATTGGCGAGGTAGTTAACAGTGCAGCAGCATCCCAGTGTGAGGTTCTATGTTCTAATCAATGTCAGCAACATTTACCTGCTGAGATCTTCAATCGGCATTTCTGACACAAAATTGCTCCTGTGTTCAGAACAAGAGATGACTTAAAGGTAGAGAAATATCGAACAGCGCACTAATGCAATAAAATATTTGTCCGCACTAAAAGACGATTTTGTTATACTAAAATACATAGGCAGGCTAAGAATTGAATTGAATTGACAATTTAAATTTGGCCAAATTTAGGGATCAAAATGTCAAAAATATAATACTAAAAGTTATGTGCAGTCACTGTAAAATGGTCATGTAAAATGGTCATGTAAAATGTATTAACATGCTTTCATGCTATAACATGCTATAACATGCTATAACGTACTTGTTTGTCAACAGGTTTTGAAATGTTATCAAGTGTGTGCAAGCAGTACCTCTAATTAGTTCAATTAAATCAGAATATTACCTGGTTTGAGTGTACTAATATTGCTTCATGCTTGCACTTGGTGCTCCGTTTTGATTTATCTTCTGTGTATTGCAAACATGCCTACAATAGATATACAGGTAATACATGTTATCATAAAACATGTTGTTTTATTGCAATAGTGAAAATGGCCGAGAATCTGCTCTAGTTCCTAACAGTAGCTTTGTAACAGCCTGTATCGTATATGCTTGACACTCCAAGACCACTGACCACTATCCATCCCAAACACCCAATTATGAACTTCCAGTTACACACTGTCTGCAAAGTTATATACATGTAATAGTGAAATACAATATGCTAATAAATTAATTTATGTTGTTCCAATTGCTTTAAACGTCCTTCTATGGTTCTCTTTTCTTTGGTATTTTGCAATCACACAACAGTCAATGCCTATCTAACCTGAAATTACTCCAATGGTGTGTTTTGTGCACCATACTAGTATTTGGCAATAATGTAGTCATTAATTTATCACCATTATCTATAATGCATCAGGTCTTAGTGTTGGTGTTTACTAGTGATTAGTGTGTGCCACTGCCACCTTCTGGACCAAGTTGTAGTGACTTATACGAAACAAAAAGCTCCAGGATTGTTCAATAAATGCACATCTTTTTTTCAGATAAAATTTCAGTTCCTATATTGAGTCACTCATTAACTCATCTATGATATCTTGTGCTCTCGTCTTCGAATAAAGCTATACACAAGAAATATCATGAAAACTTGTTAAATATAGAGATTTGCATAGACTACAATATTATTTAAGATTTACATTCCGAAAATCCCCAACCGCGAAATCCACTCACGAAGCAATGACATCGAGTTTTACACAATACGCTTATTTTCATACACAATTATGAAAACTGGAAAAGTATATAGACTACTATTAATATGTGTAGTGTGTAACGTCATCTTAAAGAACACCAAAAAACTACTCTAAAATCGACGAACATTTTTCTGCCATCAAATTTTTTAAAAGGAATTCATTTTCTAGCACACTTTTGCTATAGCTGATGCTGGCCTATACAGTGAGATGTAATTACCATGGTGCCTGCTGCCAGGTTTACGTTCACTGTTCATTTGGTCACTCCTCAAACTCCGACCACAAAACAGAACAGAAACTTCAAACCAACAATCCACTCAAACCAGCAGCCCCCAACCCAAACAACCACTGCTAAGCAGTGACATCAAGTTTTACACTTTAATACACTTCATTTTCTATATTTCCCAATAATTATGCAAAGTAGGCCTAAACTCTTGTTTGTGGAGTAGTTGTCTTATCCTTGTTAGCACAAAGTGAGGCAATGTAGGCGGAGTTATGGCAATGTAGGCGGAGTTATGGGAGTTGGCACACTACTCTACATACAGTTATCTACTACTGGAGTTGGCACACTACTCTACATACAATTATCTATTACTGATTGTAGCAGTGAATAATGAATGCATGCTTATCTATTCAAAATTATAGCATTTTATTTACTGTGCAGACTCCGCTTTTGCCCGATAACTTTATCTATACTTACTAGTCTCACTAATACTGAGCTGGATAAGCAGCTGGGAGAAGCTGGCGATAGTACACTACTATAATACATGCAGTAATACATGCAGTCACACCATATACGTACACTAGTATAATACATGCAGTCACACTATATACACCATATACGTACAACATTATACCAAATAGAACGCAACTTGTTCTAGGATAGAAGCACATACGATACGAAATAAAACGTCAAACTTTTTTGTGGATCTGTAGATCAGTGGATCTTAAATAATTGGGAATTGGACAATCTGCACACACTAATGCTGACTGGTAAGTTTTGGACTCATAATTTGAATGTGATAGTAAACCTCCTTGATTTAACATAAACGTTATGATTTCGATTATACTTTTAGCAAAAGATATCTATTTAATATACGATAATATATTTTTCAGACTCTTCTCAATTTTTCTTTTTCAGACTCTAATCAATTTTTTTGGGAAATTGAAATAAAGCCAAGATTGAATTTCAATAGCTTGTGAAATGTAGCCATATACTGATTGATTTACAATACTGCAGTACTACCAGTAATATGATGGTACTTATATGTCAATTAAATTTAAATTTATGGCAAATTCAAGTTCGAAATTTTAAAATACTAATGATCAAATTTATATATTAATTGAAAATGGACCACTTGCAATGTAGTCAGTCATCAATCACATTGTAATTACAACCACAATTACAATGTGAAGGTGAAGGTGATTCATTTATTTGCATGTAAATATAAATGTTGATGAATATTGATAATTAAGGCTTACATAGATATACAGAAGTCTTTGTATTGTGACTCATTAATGCACAAGCCAGATGTTTTGTTTTTTGTGGCATTAGCTCAGACTTAGCTTTCTAACTTGTGTTCCAAAGCTTTTTGCGGTATCGTAGACGGTATTCACAGGTATTGGGGTATTGTAGACGATATTCATGGCATTCACGGTACTAGTGAGGAAACTTCACCTCACCCCCATTACACAGAACACGGCTCTCGCAGAAGGCCTGCTAATGGGAACCCAGACTAACTCAGACATTTCCTTAAAAATGAACAAACAGAACATAGCAGCAACGGTAGTCAGCGGAACTATTTGTGTACATAAAATGTGCGATTAAGTGGTTAAGTGGATCGAATGGTTAAACATTTGGCATAGCCGATATATTAGACAATTTGTTAGGTCACATCATTGCTATTATTTCCCAGTATCTTTGCTGACTACTAGTCTTTTATCCAAACATGTCATACATCCAGGTGTATTTTTGTGATGCCAGTTTGTTGATATCTTCATTTGGTAATGTTTATTGATTCTGCAACAACTTGTATAATAAACATAAACAGTGGTTTGCCTCAAGCTCTGCTTAATTAGGCCTTTTATAAACATTAACCATACATTAATTGGCATTTGTCACAAAACCATATGAGGTCTTTTCCTGCCTTAAATTCTTGACTAAAAGCTTTAACTTCCTAAGAATTATATTTAACAGCCAAAACTAAAAATAGTGAAATGAAGTTCTGGATAGAGTGGAGACTAGATTAAGTATGTAGATATTCATTTAGTCTTTTTTCTAAAGCCTTCATACTAGAGGGGTGGGGTGGTGAATAGGGAAGCCTCAGGAATAAGGTCAATATGAAATCCTATTAATAGCAGGAATCCACTGGCAGGAGTCCCGGAACAACATCGGAAGGCACTTTAAAGGAAATGAACTGAAAAGGAGTGCTACCCGGTTATACATGTATATTGTTGATAACAGAAAATTATTTTACAATCTGCTGTAAACTTATTCGGTGCTCCACTTCCAAGTAATGCATGTTTTCAGTCTACATAACAGCTTACTTTATTTTTGAGATTGGACATTTTAGCTAATAATAAATACTGATATTATTTATGGTATTACGTTATTTACATCAAAAGTTGGGTTATTTTGTTGTTATTAGGTTACTTGTAACTGCATGAGTTGTTATTTCAAGTTTGTTTTTATGAATAGTCTGCAACATAGAACTCCAATGTATTATTGTTTTACAATAATGCAGTGATATAGCATACATGGACGACACTCGCTGTCTTATCTGCGTTTATGCACTGTGGGCCACTTCAAGGAGCTTATGGTGCTTGGTGATGTAATATGAAACACTACAAGGAGTGAGCAGCCGCCAGTCATATCTATATTTTATACTACTTAATAAATGATGACACAAAGCTATTGAATGGCAGTATGGCATAGTCAGCAATATGATTAGTGTACCATATAACTTGGCATAAGAGTTCAATAAAATTGAATTGATGTTTATAATTTACAGGCGGTACAAATTAATCCATATTTGCTTTATATTATTTCATTACAGCGAGATAACCCCAAGCTAGCACATAGAAAATCAAATTTGCTGGACTAGCGTCTCCACTGAGTCTCCACTTCACCATGGGCTTACATATGATTATTTGCCTTCTGCTCCTGGCACAGCAAGCTCTGTCAGGCATTATCACAGGCCCAAGTGATGTTGTATATGAAAATAACAAAGACAGGACTGGATCGTTAACATGTTTAATCAGTACCCCAGTTTCCGATGGTATCGTGTTTTGGCAAGTAGATACAGTTGTCGTCTATAGTACTGGTAACATTATATTTCCTGAGAAATACTCAGTTTCAGCCGATGCGGTCTCCACTGGTAACTTTACGCTACTCATCAAAAATCTAACAAGGGAAGACAGCAAAGTATATAAATGTCAGTACCAACAGGCAGGATTGATAGCCCGAGTCGTTGTCGCAGGTAAATTATTGTAACTTATTATTACTTGATGTCAGTATTGTGAAAACGCACAACTATATACCGTATGTAGAAAAGTATGCTACTATCAGATCACATGACATCATTATTGAAAGGATACAGAAATAACAGGCATTGTTGCTGGTACCTGAACGGGTGAATAGTTGTAATCACAACAAGTCAATTGCAATGAACTGTTTATGCAATTGTAAAAACAAACAAGTTGGTGTCGATTAACATACCAATTCCAAATGAGTCAGCCGTTTGTTCTCACAAATTGTGGTACCGGTACTCATTCAGTGATAGATAGGCCTGCAATACATTGCTCAATTGTGGGTAGAGGTAACGGTGGTGTAGTGTTGTAGACATGTAGCCATGGAAACCCAGGCCACAGATTGTCATATCAACAAATTGTCATCAGTCATTTTACCTACATATGTCTGCATATATGACTCATCAAGGCATCATAGTCATCACAACATACATGTACATGTATGTCCTATTATAACGCTTGTCCTATTGTAACGCTTTTCCTAGATTGCTTCCTATTCCTATTCTCTAGGTCGAGTGTTTTCCTAGTGTTTATCTGGTATCTGGGAGGAGTGGAAAAAAGTATCCAATTGAGATCAACATACATTTCAATTCACCTACAATGTTTAGCTTTGGTACTCTCCAATCTATTGCTGTATCCTAGACAATATAAATGGTGTAAATAAAGTAAACTTGTACTTTGAAGCAATATTATACTATCAGGAAATATACATCATCAACTAACGTTTGCCATACGACTATTTTGAGGTATATAATAAAATAACTCGTCGATGGAACTAAGTGGAGATTCATACTCCTATTTAGTATCGTCATATACATATGTGTGCTAGTGGTGAGACCAGCACACCAGTAAATAATTATAAATATTAATAATTTGAAATGATGATGATAATTATACACGATTATTGTTATTCCTATTGTGTCAATGCAGGGTTAACACAACATATGAACAGTAAAATATCAACATATTAATTTATATGATGGAATTGGAAACTGCTTCGTTTTCCAGTTATAGATTCTCACGTGCATAGCCTTTCTTCCATAGTTATCTATCCAAGGCGATTTCCTTCATTTTCCACTGATTAACAAAATAATAGTCAAAAACTCTATCAGAGCATATAGGCCTACAATACAATCATGTATACCATATACATGTATATGTATAATACAACTATTAGATAGGCCTATTAACCAGATGCAAACTTGACTGCGATTTACTGCACCTGTCACCACTCACCACTTACCACTCACCAACTTGCTTGACTTGTAGGGATATTCAGCGAATGGCCACAACAAAGCATAATATAGAAGAGAATAGTGCAATTATATTACAGGGCTACTTTTCAAAATGAAATTATCAAAAATTGAAATTAAATAAATGGAGAAATATCCATATATCCAGCATAATTATGGCAGATTGGGTGTAGGTAGGTAGGGAATACCAATGAGGCTAAGCTGAAAGGCACTTAACACAACTAAACGAACTAGATTAATTATTTGAACTAATTTTTAAGATGCTGATGTTATGATCTCAAGCCTCCCTCGTTGATGTTGGGTGAAGAAAAGGAGAAAAGCAAAACCTTTCCAACTCAGTGTAAGTGTTGGAATTGTTCCCCTTCTCCCCACCCAACCATCAGAGAGAGCTCTGAGATCGAGCTATGCAAATGTGTTGCCATTGTGTTATCTAAAGAGGAATCTAGATACTTCCACGCATGAAGCAGTCGGGGACAAGGAAGTCTGACAGCTAGCTGCTAGCGTAGCGATTATGACATTATGTCATTTTGTCCCACAAGAAAATGATGATTGGATAGTAGTGGACTGCCAACACTGCTTGTCTACAGTGTCTAATGTCTTACAATACACTGCTAACCACTTAGCATGCCTGCTAGATCTCATGCCATGTCTTTCATTTGCCATAATAGAATAAAAAGCTCAACTTTTAATCTGAGAATGATGCTCTATAGAACAGATTATGTAATGAATGAATATGAACACATTTGTAAAGATAGTAAAGACATGAACTTCAACCTAACAATAGAATTTAATATACTTATTGAATTTATTTATATTGAAACTATTGAGATCACTGTTTAACATTGCCTTATCTATGCATCTAATAATGCTCTTCTTTCTATATCCCACATTTACAATCACTCAAACTCACAAGCAGCGCTATAGAAAGGTGCCAGATTTATATGAGCAGCAAGTTCACAAGTCATTCAGTTGTCGTGTTTAAACTTATTATAAATGACTACAAAATGAAATTGTTTTAAATTTCTTTAGTGTATTAATTTAATCATGTGGAATTCCTTTCATTCATATTCAAAAAACTTGCCAAACCTATTAGTGTGTAGTAAAATATTACAATAACAGAAACACTGTGTTGAATGTTGATTTGACACATTTGGT
>JAOQGN010134180.1:0-11536 GCA_027564295.1 Himantozoum antarcticum
TATCCCTTCTGAAATCAATGGTTATAGCTAGCTTTAAGATATAATTGCCATGCTCGCCAAAGCTGTTATGACATTGATTTATAATCCCTTCAGTTCTGTGATATTACTTGAATCGGAAAGTCGTATATTCTTGCATCTCCTATCACTTAACTCTTGCAATATTAATCCATATTATATTGCCATCTTCTGCTGTTGCTGTGATCTGTACTCCAGGGGCCATAAGCACTTACTATACCTGTGTTGGCCCGCCAATATTATCTTTTTCTCTGTGTTCTGTCTTGTCCACAATAACAACAAGTACAAGTAGCAACTGGAATTGGAAGTGCACCTTCTACACCCCCTTCACCATGCATCGAAGTAGTGATCTTCTACGTTGACTGAGTTCTCAATTCCCTCCCAGTTAGAGGTAGAAAGTAGTTCCTCTAGTTCTGACTCAAGTTGACTTTTTATGTTGTTATCTTCTGCTTTGTTAATTGCCAGTTTTTTTGGAAGCTGGGTTCCAATGTTATTTTGCTGTGTTCTGATCTTGAATGCAGCAGTGGTTTCTTATCACAATTCATATGGGTGAATGAAGCAGTTCGCTCCTCTCATTACTTTGGTGTTCAGGATATCATTCCGGTCTGTCACACTAGAATAAAATCACAACTTTACTGATCATTTGCTAGTAGTATTGACTGGGTGGACATTGCAGAATTACTTGGATAGCTTGATGTGTTTTATGACCTGGTTTGACTTTTAGCCACTCAATTCTTGACCTTGCATACTATTAATGGCCTCACCAAAGTTATGATACGTTGTGGGTTTTTCTCTCTTAACTTGTAGCGCACTGTTCTAGCTGATTTGTCTTATGCCTGTAATTGCATGCTTGTTGTACTCTCTTATTCAGATACTACTGGCTCTGAGCACTATTCATCATATACAGAAGATAAAGCGATAGATGGAGATTACTCACCAGATACCACTTCGAATGCCTTCTGCTCCAGGGAGGTAACAATGCATGACCTTATGACACCAAATCTAACATAAACAACTGTAGACATGCACAATTCATGCATTTAATTCAACAATAAATTATTGATTCCTGATTTTTTATATAATATGTACTGCCAACAGAAATTTCTGTATAACTCTGGTTTACTACGCTTCACCAAATTAGGTTTACGACAACACTCCGAGATTCTACATACTTTGGTACAACCCTGTGATTTAACTGATGGAATCCAATATTGAAAATTTAATTTAAGAATCGTTATTCGGCTTTGCTTTGACTAAAGATCATCTAATGGCGTCTAATGGCTACCATATTTTAAAATCAGGCAAAAAATGTGTTTAGTGACTTGATGTCTTTTCTATGCAAGCCAATGGAGGCAGCCTTATTAAGCAGCCTGGACTATACAAGTTTGACGTAGGTTATGATCAATCTGATCCTGTCAGTGTAATAAAAATAGACAATACCATCTGTATTCATACTTAATTATGTGAGCCTTCTCAGATGTCTTTACCACAACATATCCGACATAGCTTGGAGATGATAGCATCTCATCTGCTACGTCCTCAAAATGAAACATCCTATCGTAGGTAGGAGGACTGCCTGTTATTGTAAATGAAATACCAATATGTAATGTACCGAAGCAGACACACTACCTGCCGTTGCTTTGGGATTTGGGCTTTTCGCTAAACGAAAGTGACCTTGATGGCAAGGTCATCTAAAATGATCTAATGGCTAATGATCTAAGATGATCTAAAGATCATCTAATGGCATGTAATGGTTACCCATATCCTATAATCGGCAAAAAATGTGTTTACTGACTTGGCGTATTTTCTATGCAAGCCAATGGTGGCAGCCTTATTTAGCAGCCTGGACTATACAAGCTTAACATAGGTTTTGATCAATCTGATCCTGTCAGTGTAATAAAAATAGGCAATACTATTTGTATTCGTACCTAATTCTGTGAGCCTTCTCAGATCTCTTTACCACAATATATCTCACATACATGTAGCTTGCAGATGAAAGCATCTCCTCTGCTATCCCTCATCACAGTTTTGTAGTTGCTTAGATCTAGATCATACACTTTTTCCAGGAAAACCCTTGGCTAATGATAACACTAGAGAGTACAAGTACGGTAACTGAAGTGAGAGTCTGGGGACGTCCTCAAAATGAAACATCATATCGTAAGTAGGAAGACTGTCTGTTATTGTAAATGAAATACTAATACGTAATGTCGGGTAGCAGACATGACAGTGTCTGGTTTATGCAATTCTAAAATTAACAGTGTTTTCAGACCATAAGAATATTTTAGTTGGTGTTCAACAAGGATTGATTTTAGGCCCCTAATTATTTTTGTTTATAACAATGACCTTGTTAACTCTATAAAATTACTTCAACCAATTATATTTGCAGATGATACTAACTTATTTTATGAATCAAAAACTTTAATAGATGATATCGTTCTTATACATAATGAGCTAGAACTTATTGAACTTCGGTGTAACAAAAGCAATCTGACAGTGAACATGGAAAAATTATCAGAATAAAACTACAGTAATATCATTTTGATACAATTATGTGATAAACAACTCTAAAAAAAACACCCTATACAATTTCCAGTGTTATTATCGATGAAAATATAACATGGACAGAACATATTTATTAGTCCTTTCATGAAGCAGTTAACACTAGCTGCAAGCTTTATTTGCAAACAGTGTTTACAGAATTTGCCAAAAAGTGTATGAAAACGTATTTACAATTCATTAATCAATTCAAACTAAATTTCTGTGCGGAAGCCAATAGAGTAATGCGAATGTTGCCAACATTTATATACATCCAGTGAAAGTTTCAGACAAAGCTTTTGCAAATTATGTATTAAGAAAGCCTGCAATGAGTTATTCCGTACCAGTTTATCTCCAATTATTTATTTTCTCATAATCAACTGTACACTTTCCGACTCCTCATTCTCGTACACTCATACTTTTGTCAATCCCTCCACTATCTTACCATTCATAACATATGCACGGCAAGCTCCACAACCTTGCCTTTACACCTTCCAAATCTGCTACAAGTCATGGTAGAATGTCTTGCAGATGCTCAGTGCTGTAAAATGAACAACCATGAACTATCAGAAATTTAAAATCAATATACTCCTTCAAAGTGGCTCTCAAGTACTACCATCTGTGCAGTATTTGATATGTTTTACTTTCTCTGACTCATAGGTTTGCCTAAGCCACCCAATTGCCCAGCAACTTCAACTAATTTTGTCAAACTAACTATTTTCTCGGTCTTCAAAAAATGTATGTATTTTGTCTGTGATTTAGGAGTCTGTTGACTCAAAAAATCTCATTAGGTAAGAAGTGGCATCAAGTGGTCAGGATTTGTCTGATGAGAGCTCGTTATTGGAAGGGCAATCCAGCCCACCCGTACCCATCCACCACCTGTTTGTAGCATAGCTCTGTGCACCAGTAAGTATTTCGCTTTGCCACTGGCACTTAGTGCATGTCATTATGTTTGATCTGCAAACCACCTCACCTGGTCGGAGAGCCTCCATAAAGAATTCATAGTCGATATCGACCAACAGCAAAACAGAGTGTGCACCAAAGGTGAATGCGACCTTGATGTTATGATATTTAGTTCAGCATTCAGCATGTCATTATTTGAGGCAGTTTCTCCAAGGTATTTGACTTGAGCGGCTTTGGCTAGGACTTGGCCTTCCCTCTTGATATACTCACTTGATGCTGTGAATCTTGTTGGACACTGGAACATAGTTTTTTTATGTTGATATTGAGGAAAAGCCCTGGCAGTTTGACAAAATCCTGAGAGGATCTCTTAAGCATTATCATGCATGTAGTTGCGTGCTACTAGGAAAGCTGTGTCATCAGCAATCATAAGTTCATCCATGAAACTTTGTTGACTTTAGAGGTTGATTTGAATTGGTTGACATTGAAGAGATTAGCAACTAGTCTGCTCTGAACAAACTCTCCTTTCTCATAGTCTCCGAAGGTAAGCACCAAGACAGGGGAGAGGAATAGATAACATCGTTGGTGCCAACATGCAACTCTGCTTTACTTTACTCCATTGTTGTATCACTCTTTTATGATTGGGAATCCTAACTTATGGAGTATTTTCCATAGGGCTGACCTATTTAACATGTCGAAGGCTTTCTAGAGGTCTACTAACCTTGTGTACAGAGACAAATTCTGTTCAATGCATTTTTCCTGTATTTATATTAAGGAGAAGATTTATATACTGTGTACTCCTTCATACTCTGCAGACACATTGTGCTTAGGGTAAAAGGTTTTCAGCATAGGAGTAGTAGAATGTGGGCAAACACTTCCCCTCAGATACCAACAGAGATATCATATGACAGTGGCCCCACGGATGCCAGTCTCCTTTCTTGAATATTGTCACTAGCTGAGCATCATGCAGTCCTGCAACATCTCAATGTTGCCCATGCTGTTGAAATCTTGCTGTTACTCAGTCCATCTCTTGATAGATATTTTTTTTCAGTGAGAATGGTCTCAATTTCATTAGCTAAATGCTGAGTAGAAAAGTATATTCTTGAACCTTATATGACTCTCATTCTAAGATTGAATCCTTTCAATGCTGATGAGGTTTGCCAGTTCTCGTAGTTCTGACAAAACTATAGTGACCGCAGTCTATCACATCATCACATGGTCTGAAAATAATAACATGATCCTTAATACATCTTTAAAACTCTAGGAATGGATATTGTTATAAACTATATCTACAAGTATGCGAGCCCTATTATTTTTTTAGAAACACTAGTTATGCACGTCATGAAATCTTAGGACTAAATATTGATGATAATTTAAATTGCACCAGTCATTTGGATATTTTAGTTATGAATATGCAAATAAAATTGAGTATTTTAGATATATAAATTTTGTATATTGCAGTAACTCAAGTGACTGGGCATGAACAATAGCTGTCTTAGCAACTTGCATTGTGCAAATAGTATATATATTTTGCGTTAAGGAGCCCCTGTCTTTTATCAGTTTTTAACTATTTATGCCATGGCTTAGTTAGAACAAGTGCAACAACCAACTTCAAAAATCATCATCCCTGATCACACCTATTCAGATAGAATTAGCTTGCTTGATTTACTGGCACTTAAAAAATTATATTTTTAAAGAGTCCATAGCCTTTAGACCACAGTCAGCAGGGTCTCACAAAGAGAGTCCATAGCTTTTAGATCACAGTTAGCAAGGTCTCACAAAGAGAGTCCATAGCCTTTAGACCACAGTCAGCAAGGTCTCACAAAGAGAGTCCATAGCTTTTAGATCACAGTCAGCTAGGATTCACAAACAGAGTCCATAGCCTTTAGATCACAGTCAGCAAGGACTCACAAAGGGAGTCCATAGCCTTTAGACCACAGTCAGCAAGGACTCACAAAGAGAGTCCATAGCCTTTAGACCACAGTCAACTAGGACTTACAAAGATAATACATAGCCTTTAGATCACAGTCAGCAAGGACTCACACAGAGAATACATAGCCTTTAGACCACAGTCAGCTAGGACTCAGAAGAGAGTCCATAGCCTCTAGACCACAGTAAGCAAGGACTCAGAAGAGAGTCCATAGCTTTTAGACCACAGTCAGCTAGGACTTACAAAGAGAGTTCATAGATTTTAGACCACAGTAAGTACGGACTCACAAAGGGACTCCATAGCTTTTAGACCACAGTCAGCAAGGACTGACAAAGAGAGTCCATAGCCTTTAGACCACAGTCAGCAAGGACTCACAAAGAGAGTCCATAGCCTTTAGACCACAGTCAGCTAGGATTCACAAAGAGAGTCCATAGCCTTTAGACCACAGTCAGCAAGGACTCACAAAGAGAGTCCATAGCTTCTTTCTCCTTATATCATGACCCATTTGTATAAAAATGGAGAATTATTTTTAGACGCAAGATAAATAAAATCACCTTAACTGCAAATTCTAAAGCTTTGGATTATTGGCTTTGCCTTAGACATCAATATTGAACCGGTAAATCAGTCATGGCAGACCATGGTTCCACACCTACAGTCTTCCATCCCCGAAGTCCTCCTACCAAGATGACAAAATAAACTCAATTATCTTAACTAGATGTTTAGGTATTAATATTCCAGCATATCATCATAACGGAATCATCGACAGCACAAGCTACCTAGCAGTTATACCCGACAGCGCATACGATGAATTTAGATGGAGGTGGTTCCTTGATAATTATATGCTATTAATAATATTATATAATATATTGCATAGCATATACATGTATTTAATGTCTCATTAACCAAGTATAACAAACAATATATTTATAAATTCACAAGTACTCTGAGATGATCAGTGATGTCTATTATTTTCAGTTGAGCAAATGGAGAACATGAAGATCTCCGTGTCCACCAATATCGATGACATTGACAATGAAAGTGCTGTATGTGCCTACAGGGAAGGTATACCTGTAGCTGGAGAGAATAGACCAGAGATATTCACCTGTGATCTTCCACTAATTGGGAACTACGTCAAAGTGAGCATGAACGACATAACAAGTGGGCGGTTTTTGTGCTTTGCAGAGCTGGAGGTCTTTGGAATTATCTCTTAAGATGGTAAGTTCATTACTCAGTCACAAATATGTACTTGCTTAACAGACAGACAGGAGTGTCACCAGAGCACTTTGAAAGAATAATGATAAATTATTTATTTGAGGTTCAATATATATATTATATATTCTTTTTATTGAATTTTACAATTTGGGGGTGGGGATAAGTGCTTCGCTCACTCTCAAATATAATTATGTAGAACTGCTTGATGAGAAATCTAAAGCTCAATGTTGGAATATTCCGAACCAAATATTACAACATTGAATTCTCACAATAATACATTTAATTTGAATTAATTAGTTAAATGACTTTTTTTATATAGATTCAATTCCCTATGTCAAGTACATCACATAGGCCTACTCATCATGTGTGCATGATGAGAATGCTGCCAAGACATTCTCATCATGTATGTGTGGCACATGTGTCTATACCATGCTGACATCACATTCTCATCATGTATGTGTGTGATACATGTGTCTATACCATGCCGACATCACATTATCATCATGTATGTGTGGCACATGTGTCTATACCACCTTGACACCACATTATCATAATGTATATGTGTGTGATACATGTGTCTATACCACCTTGACACCACATTATCATAATGTATATGTGTGTGATACATGTGTCTATACCACATTGACACCACATTCTCATAATGTATATGTGTGTGACACATGTGTCTATACCATGCTGACATCACATTCTCATCATGTACATGTATGTGTGTGTGTGTGTGTGTGTGACACGTGTATCTATACCATGTTGACATCAAATTCTCATCATATGTGTCATGTGTGTCTGTGTGGCCCAAGTATCTATACTTCAACCATGTAATAGGCAGTATTTGTAACCTCTAAAAATGTCAAATAACTCCTTTCCATTTGTTTTAGTGTCACAGATTAAACAAAGGTCATTAAAACACCAGATGCGCAAAAGTACCATGGTCAGCACCAAAGGAAATCTACTGCGAGACATCCTTTGTCATTAAATGTCTAAAATATTTATTCCTGTTAAAATCATCTAAATTACTTGTAAAAATAAAACACTGCAGTTGACATAACATAAATATTGTAAGTAATGGTATTTTGCCTATTCACATCAGCACATCATCAATATGTGTGACTGGATGTGACTTGAGATAAATTACATACCCAGTCTAAACAATGAGTTCTTTACAAATCAAAGGAGGTCAGCAAATTTCAGGTGCAGTAGATCTAACTTTTCCAAGTAGGCCTAAATTTCTATAATTACATTGTTGCCAACATCTAGCACATTGTTATTCTTAGCACTCCTTGGTACCGGTATATAATACATGTATTATTAGCACTCTTTGGTACCAGTATATAATACATGTATTATTAGCACTCTTTGGTACCGGTATATAATACATGTATTATTAGCACTCTTTGGTACTGGTATATAATACATGTATTATTAGCACTCTTTGGTACCGGTATATAATACATGTATTATTAGCACTCTTTGGTACACATCTCAGTAAAGGGTATCCCTGTGGATTGGTCACAATATTTACATGATTAACACAATTTTCTGAGCCAAGACGAACTTTATTTTGTCATTAAAAAATAACACCAATGCATTGAGAACTAATTTCACGTTTAATTGAGAAATATGAGAATACGGCATAGCTAGCTACCTTTTGTAAAAGCATAATTAATGATAAATGTCAGCAATTGCTGCAAGACAGTGATTTTCAAAAAATATGATGATGTGTCACAGGTCCAATAGAATGGTCAGTCAGTAGTACCTGATACTATACATTAGTTACAAAAATGAATGAGTTCTAGGCCATATACAATAGGTGAAGACTAGTAACATAATATGTACATTTAGTTTTTCTATCATTAAATAATAGTAAATACGAGCATGCAAGTGGAGCAAGGCTTCAATAAGATCAAATAGTCAGGGTATCGAGATCGATCATGATTACAATCTCAAGCCAATTCACAGGCCTTAGTAAACATTCAGTACATTTGAGAATATTTTATTATCTTTGCTTCTAGTTTGTCTTTAGTTTCAGTTCCAGCATGTTATTAAATTATCACCCTGCACAATTGTGAAGGTTCCGCCAGTTCCGCACTCTGTGCAGATAACAATAATTAGAGAATTCATACTTTACTCCCATATGTAATGTGTATATATACTTACCCTGATATATCCTGACATCAGGAATGGATAACTAACACCTACAACTACCAGCGGCTAGTTGTATACTTGCTATTATACTTACCTTGTGTTCATCTGTGTAACCGGCTCCCTTTCTACCGATCTCCAATCATTGTACAACTTTCAACTACGTTTTTAGTTTCTTTGTATAGTAAATTGATGCATATTCTCGCATTAGTGTCCTGTCGGTTGCAGTCTTAGACTGACAGCTTTTAGCCAAGCGCATCATGTGTTAGTACCGGGTATTGACAGTGCCAATTGCCGACACTATATTCCTAAACCTATAATACCGAAAGAAGTTACTTGCTTCGGCTCAGTTCGGTTGGATTTTGGCTCTCATACAGAGCAGTTGTGTACTTGCATAGTTATCCGCATTTGCCAGTAATAAACTATGCATGCTACTTAACTTGAGCACTATAAAAGAGTTTGCTGCTCACAAGTGCTATAGAAGCCATAGAAAAGTTCTCAGCTCGCAAGTACTATATGAGAGTTGTCTGCTCACAATTACTATGTGAGAGTTGTCAGCTCATAAGTACTAATATTATGAGAGTTGTCTGCACACAAGTACTGTTAATATGAGAGTTATCTGCACACAAGTACTATATGACAGTTGTCTGCTCACTAGTAGTATTTGAGAGTTGCTTGCTCACATGTACTATATAGGAGTTGTCAGTTCACACGTAGTATATGAGAGGTGTCTGCTTACAAGTACTATATGGGAGTTGTCTGCTCACTTGTACTATATGAGAGTTGTCTGCTCACAAGTACTATATGGGAGTTGTCTGCTCACATGTACTATATGACAGTTATCTGCACACAAGTACTATTTGAGAGTTGTTTGCTCACAAGTACTATATGAGAGTTGTCAGCTCACAAGTACTATCTGAGATTTGTCTGCACACAAGTACTAGATGAGAGTTGTCTGCACACAAGTACAATATACAATCATGCAAGTGGTAGACTTTTGAGGATTTCCGAAATGTTGAATCCACATGGAAGTTCAAATGAGGTGGCATATAAGTAGTATAGTGATGGGCATTTGAGGTCGCAAATTGACCTTTGACCTTGAGAGATTTTGACAAATCAGCGATCAGTATTTTTTTAATGGACCAATAGGAGAACAGCATTTTAATTGCCTGATCCCAGTTTTGGGATCAATTGACAGGCTAGACTGTGAATCTGATGAGTGACGTCGGGTGGTAGCGGTACCCGATGTCACTATTTTCAACAGGACGGGGTGGTAGCGGTACCACCCCGTCCTGTTGAAAATATAGGATTAGTGGTTCTCGACCTCTTTGAGGTTATGAACAGTTTGCGGGAAAGTTTAAGGTAGGGGAACGTCTTGAGAGAATATAAGGAACAGAGGTTAGGGAGCAATAGACAGGCTAGCCCTAGTGCGCAGTTTGAGGTGGGGTGTATTAGTTGTTAGTTCTGAGACTAAGATGTATCGGTAGCCTCAGTTTGTGAGGACGGTCATTGGTCGGTAATACGGGACTGGGTGACATCGACGGTGAGGCGTGGAAGGTGTGAATTGGCGACATCGATGGTGAGATGCTGACCTTGGTGGTACAGAGCAGACATCGATGGTGGAGTGCTGACTTTGGTGGTACAGATCGGACATCGATGCTATACAGAGCAGACATCGATGGTGGAGTGCTGAGATCGATGGTACAGAGCTGACATTGATGGTGGAGTGCTGACTTTGGTGGTACAGAGCTGATATCGATGGTACAGAGCAGACATCGATGGTCGAGTGCTGACATCGATGTCAGCACTGTACCATGTGTCGCAGAGCTCACATCGATGGTGGAGTGCTCGCACAAGCGTGCCCGCGAGTGCATCCCCTACGCCGTTCGTACATAGGAGAGGTCCCCAGAGAGTCTTTGTGATTGTCTCCCTGACAGTTGGGGAGGCAGTTGGGGAGGCAGTTGGGGAAGCAGTTGGGATACGTGTTGGAATCAGCGCTAAGTCGAGTCAGGAGACGGGTTGACATTTAGCATTGACATTAGATAAGATATTTATGAATGGAGCGCACATTTGTTTTAATAAATTATGAATTGATATCAATGGTGGAGATCTGGCATCGATGGAACAGAGTTGACATTGATGGTAGAGAGCTGACATCGATGGAACGGAGCTGACATCGATGGAACAGAGCTGACATCGATGGTAGAGAGCTGACATCGATGGAACGGAGCTTACATCGATGGTACAGAGCCGACATCGATGGGAGAGTGCCAACATCGATGGTAGAGAGCTGACATCGATGGAACAGAGCTGACATCGAGCGGTGAAAAGACGGTTGAGAGCCAACATCGATGGTGGAGAGCTGGCATCAAATGCATAGTGCTGACATCGATGGTGGAGTGCTGACATCGATGGCAGAGAGCTGACATCGATGGTATAAACGGAGGAAATATAATCATGTCCCCACCTTTGGTGACATCGACAATATGTCTGATACTATGTCAAATAATCTATCGCTCTACAGTACTATAATAAAGATAACAACTCACCCACTACTGCTAGGCATTTACTGGACAAGGAGTCATCCAATCAAACTGTATACTCTGAATGATATGATTGTGCACTCATGTGATTGCTATGTACATAGTCATAGTCTCAGATTAAGAGATACCGCGATAAATAAGCACAACACCGCTTTGTATAGTACAAACTTGTTTTACACATTTTAAATTTCTTGTTGATGCTCATACTTTTATTGATACACAAGTCATCGGTTTTTAACAT
>JAOQGN010134291.1:0-18297 GCA_027564295.1 Himantozoum antarcticum
GATCGCACGTTATCTAGGCTCTGCTCATTGCCATCAACATTTCAAGACAACTAATCAATTGATAAATTAATTAGCATAATATTATAATTTGCTATCAAATATTACTATACATTTTCTTTTCATGTACTGATTGAGAAAAAAACAAAAACTAAAACTATACTTAAAAAATAACTATGCAGTTTGCAAACTTTGTGGCAATCACAATAAAAAATGACATGTTTCCCCATTGCATACTAAATATGTTGTACTACTAATAGACGTTTGACGCAAGACATCAATTGCATTAGAAGATGGTGACGCCTTAGACTTAATTCGGAGAGATTTTATAATTTTTATCCTGTCTCAATAACTAGATTATACAACAAATAAAATGTTTAATAACATTTCATGGCAAATTATGATAATTATTATTCAAATAAATAAGTTAATGCTTAGTTATCTTGAATTTCGATGGCAAACTCACAGCCGAGATAGTAGTTTTTATCAGGGGCGTATATTACACCCCCGAAAACCCGAACGTTCGCGGTAAAAATTTGTTTTAACTTTTTTTGTTAAATTTGCTTTGTAGTCTAATTTTCATTGAAACACATCAAAACCATCAACAAAATATCAAAAGTCAATCCCTTAACAAATTTTTCAACCCCCTAACAGATTTTTCAACCCCCTAACAGATTTTTTCAACCCCATAAGGCCCTAACAGATATTTTCAACTCCCTAACAGATTTTTTCAACTCCATAACAAAATTTTTAAACCGCTACATTTTTCCAAACCCCCTAACAACAAAATTTGCCACTGCGCAGGGCATTCTTGTAAGTGTTAGGGGGTTGAATTTCACATGATATCTGCCCGTGCCCCTGGTTTGTAGTAGCCTGGATACTGTGATCGCAAACATCCGTTGAGCAAGAGGCTCTTACTCGACGCCAAGTTGCCCAGGCCAACCTAACAGGCCAACCCAATCTGACCGGGGCAGATAACTCCAAATTGCAGTGGGCCTTATTGCCCAGACTAATTTGCACATATCAATATTGTGTACAATTATTGATTACCTAGTCGTACATACACGTATATGTATATAGTGTAAGTTGATGTATTGTCACATCTCTATTTTCTAATCAATGCTATACCAGTACCACATATTCTAACAGTATCTGTTGTAGGCTTTGTAATTACACTCTAATAGCAATAACCATGAAATAATAAAATAGTATAAGTAGTTATGTACCCAAAGTAATAGATATAAATTATATATGAAATATTAAAATAACTTATGTGAAACAACAAAAGCAACCAAACCAATTAAATATAATTGCTAAAATTTTAGTATATATAAGATAATGTAAACAATTTAACAAGTTCTATAAGCACATTAACTTAACGGTAAAATTATTAAGATAAATATTGTTATAAATTAAGATTGCTTAATATTGCATTGTATTGCATTGTATTTATTTTACTGTCTCAGGAGTGAGATATATTTATATCTAAACACTTCTTAAACTCATGGTAATCCAAAATAAAAATGTTCGATTAGTATGAAAAGGTAGCAGTCTAAAAATTGCTAAATAACAGAAATTACTAAAATAATTTAAATGAAAATGGTGGTGGCTGAAATAGACTGTAGCATGAATTATATCGATCGATTTAGGTTCCATTGCAATCGAATATTCAGGACATGATGTCTTTATAGCAACTGAAATATATTAAATAAACTGGAACTAAACTATAAATATACTATAATAAGGTTGTTGCGCATTTATGTAATTCTAATTAATTTACATTAAAATATTAAGTTTCACCTATTAAATATGTATTTACCTATTTAAGTATTTAATATAGCATTGAACTTCCAGACTTTATTTGTTTGTAAATAAAACAATTGAGTCGCGTAACTTGATGTAAATGGCCACACACAGTCTCCAAAATGTGTGCTGTTTGTGCAGATTTGTACTTTTTTATATTGAATGTTAAATGGTATGGATTACGCCATATTAAATTGAAATACCAGTTTCAAAAATGTTTGCTGATACTGAATTTAGAAATGCAAAATAAAAATGCCCTTGTAATATGTAAACCACTCTAGCCAGATTCTAATATTCCAAAAAAGCTAAATCCCTAAAATCAAAGATATCCACCTCATGACCTCAAATATAAGATTTGAGAACTCCCCTAAAATCTGCAAACTCCGGGTAGTGTGAAATTTATTAGAATGTGAATGTGCTAGAATGTGAAATTTAATGCGAAATTTACTAGAATGTGAATGGCTAATGTGAAATTCAAAATAAATCGAAATATTATTTTAATGTCAAATAATATGATAAATTGTATTTATAATTGTTTGAATGTCATATAATTTAGTATGGATTTGAAAACATCTCAGTTCACAACAGCTTCAGCACAAGGTTTCAGAATGGAAATTTCGTCACCTAATTGGCATTTTTTTTATATTGTTGGCCATTGTTGATTGTTGACATAGCCGAAGGATCTGATTTTTCTGTTCAACTTGTACACAGATAATTCACCTATTATTCTGCTGTTAGTACTGGACGTTGTGACTGTCTTGTAGTTGCTCTCTTTCTCTCACCGCATTGATCTGAGTGGCAATTGCTGGAGTTTAGCAGTTTAAAACCAGAATATTGAATATTGGCACCCAGCTTCCTCCTATCAGGGGCGTATATAAGGGTCACGACACAACGACACGTCGTGTTATTGCTTTTAAGTTTTGCACACTACATGTCGGGTGTAAATTTGTGGGCACGACATGTAGTGTGTAGGAAACCTATTTTAATATTTTTTTTAACCTACATTCATAATCTACCAGTATCACAGCGTTATTTAACCTACATTCATAATCTACCAGTATCACAGCGTTAATTTAACCTAAATTCATAATCTACCAGTATCACAGCGTTATTTATCCTTGGTGGTCTTGGTGAGAGAAAAATGTGGATTGCAATTGCTGGAAATTTTTATTCTTTTCCACAACAAAACGCATCTTCTCTATTAGCTATACTTCATGAATAATGTGTTATTACTTGACCACATTATTAATAGATTAATGACTATCGCCTAAATACCAAATGAGCCAATCAAAAAAGAATTTATGCTGTTGATACAGTACACTGTTGTGCTTGGAGTTCTTATGGATCCGATCTATAGAGGGCCAAACTAGTAACACCACATATTTTGCACAATTAATTTCTTCCTTGGTACTTTTGTATATGCATGTGCCATGTACGTGTAACTAAAGTAATAATAATTATAATATATTTCCCTATAGTATCTATTGTACATGCACAATTACCATTGCTTTTAGGTTGATTGAATGACATTGCTTTTAGGGTGAAATTGAGATTAAAACTGGTATTGCGAAATTTTTCATCTACTACTTAAAACTATGTGTAAACAGAACTGGATTAATTCAGCCGTGGTCCTGTGTTTTGAATACAATTATACCAGTACATCAGTACGAAGCATGTATCAATAATGTCAATAATTATATTGATTGACATTTACACCGTTACAATGGTCTTGGGGAATTTAGCTTTTGACAATTCGGTAAACACGTGCTATCATAATTATGACATCACCCGAACTACACACTCCTTTATGGCTTTCATGTGCCAAAGCATTTCCTAAAAAGCGAATCAATAACAGAATTTTTATCACTGCACAAATAAATTGCAATATTAGTATAATTGTTCGTGTGATGAAAGTGCATCTCCTGATGTCTATTTCCCGGTGCATGATACAGCCGAACTTTGTGCCTTTTGGTGTGGAGCCTAATAACTCGTCTTTACAAGGAAGCTGGTACTATATTCATAGGACACCATGTTTGCCTCACAATTAGCTTTCACCCCAGACTGACTTAGTAGACACCCCAGTCAATATTTTCATCTTTAGCTATGCCGGGATGAGATTGTAATGTGATCTATCAGGATCAGGATATTAGTATGGTTTGGACACCTGCTAAGACGACACGAGAGAACACCTGTCAGACTAGCATCAAATGGAACAAGGGAACAAACCCAGAGGAGGACAAAGGACAACAAGAATTAAGTGTTTAATGGGTTAACCAAGCTAGGGCTTCCTTTTTCCATACACTTCTTTTGTACCAACTCTGCTCAAGTACTTATTTCGCAGTTCAGTTTGTGTTCAATAAAATTCACACTGTAATTATTATGGTATAGATTTATTGCAAGGCAATATAATTTCTTTTAACTATATTTGAAGCTAAATTTGCTGCGAATGCGATGTGTGAAACGAGTTTTGTCCTTGTTTGGCGATGAAGTTGTTGAATGACACTAGATGGTGTATGGGAGTATGGCAGTGGCTTAATAGTAATAAGAACTTATTGGCAGATACACATGAGTAACAACCGATGACCAAATGACCAAGTATGGTAGTTACTCGAGAAATATCTGCGATATTCCAGTGAGAAACACGTAATAGGTATGAAAGTATCGGTATGGGAATGTTTTGTGGCCTTCACAGATGGCATACATGTATTAAGATATTACCATTGCACACATACCCTCGCTGTATTCAGAAATGTTTCAATGTTATAAAGAAAAATATTTAACATTAGCTATAGCAATGCTGGTGTAGCTGGAACATTACCAATGAATCGAGTTTTTTTTGCATATGATATTATTTTATACCACTAATAAATGTCTTTTAATAACGAGAATTTTATATTATATTACTATAATATATTTTATCTATGTCAACGAATAATGTGTGTTTCATTCCTTCCAAATAGAATTTCATTAATTAGAATTAGGTTAATGGCATTTTTAATTGCAACCACCAGGAACAATTACAAACTATTCTAAAAATTTGTTTTGCACTTTTAGCGACGTAGAGAAATGATGTGGTGAAAGTCTAATTGCTTCAGCGATACTGCACATAATTACTACTATTTAATAAAATAGAAATACTCACCGGATTATCAAAGTATCTGCAGCACACTGATCACTACCGTCAGCACCAATCCATTCTATGCTAATAGAAGAGCTTTACCAATACTGTTAGATTTGATTAAAGATCAGTATTTACACAATCATGTACATAGTAACATACTATGCAAAGATGCTTGCACACTATAGACCTAACACATGTTATGGAGATCTTATAGTTACCTTTGTTAATATGTTATTTGTTAAGACCCAAACAAGTAGACAGTTGACAAATTTTTTAGAAAGTTCAATCAACAATTTAGCCAACCAAATTCTCTTATAATATTGTCAAAAGGAACTGGAGAAATATTGACTAAAGTTATCATTGGAACAAAATTGCTGTACAAATACATCAAGATGCAAAGCTACTGAACGCAGGCTTTTTTTTAATTAATTTTGTTTTTTGTAATGTAAAGCTCACCTAGCTTTGCTCCTGGCCATGTCGATGAAAGGCTTGAAGCACAAACCAGCAATGATACAAGAAGCATTACAAAGTTTCTAAGCCAAGCTATATTTGGGTAAAATCATTGCAAAACGTTATAATATATAAAAGCTGTTTGCAAAAAATACTTAAAAACGAATCGACTAAATATTTAATTTCTAACTTTGCTTTCAGTTTGCTAGAAGAAATATAAACTTTTTCCCAGTGATAAAATACACATACTTGTAAAAGATATTAACAGTAATGTAACTTTTATAATTAATGCAAGTATAATAAAAAATATGATAATAAATAGTAAAAATAAATCGACAATGATAACCAGACTTGCCATATTTGAAGTTGGGAAAAACTCGATGAAATCTAATAATTATGATTTGCACTTTACTTTGTGTGGCATCATTTTTCTAACTTATTCAGTATTGTTTTGCTACGTCATGGCATCATAACAAGCAAATTTTAATCCACCGCGTAGCAAATGGCTAAGCGGGTGTCTGCTAAGGTGATGTTTATGCTCTGTGGAAGTGACTTTCCATACTCTACCGTTATGTATAGTGTGATGTGGTCTGGAAATACTGTATCGTCTTGAGAACTTCATATATGATACACTAAATAATTGTATCAGTGTATCATCGTTTGATCTGACTTGGCGGGGTACAAGGTTGGTGTAGAGACTAGTTCCTTGCTAAAAAAGCAGATAGAAACTGGTAAAAGTTAAGTCAATGTAGAAGTGTATAGCATGTATTGCTACGTTGTTTAGTTATAACATAACCGTAGCGGCCTGCATTTGTGGACGCTTGCGCCTGTGGCTGAGTAGCACTGGTCGCGCTATATCTATCTTATAAAACTCATCATTCTATGGTGCATTATATTTATATCACCATCCAAAGCTTTTTGTACCATATAAAGCGTATAAAGCATTGCATTGCTTTACAAGCTAGAAGCTTTGTATGTAAAGCTACAAATTCATTCAGTAATTAAATTCAGCAGCTTCAAATTCATTCGTAATCTAGTTTCTGTACGGCACATATGTGAGCTATTTCGTTTTACACTTTCTATTCCCAAGCATAGTTGACACAGCCTGTTAACACCTGGTAGCAGATTAGTTATTGTTCGATTTCTAGAACACTTTGTATGCAACTTGAATTTGTGTTATGTACAACAATTTGACAGCTAGTCATTATCATCACATTATTATACCTTTGTTTTGTACCTACCGTAATCATGTTGTAATATTATTTGTCTTGGTATGGTATAAGAATTATTTATTGACAGCATTGTAAGGATTTTTCATTTCTTAGTTATACAGTTATTGATCAAGTTTGAAGTTAATAAAATTGGCAAGAACTCGACAACTCGTAAATCTTTTCCATATGGGGCTGTGCAGCTACAAGGACGTCAGTACAGCAAGGAGTGTTATATAAAAACTAAATTAATGCATCAATATCACTACTAATAGATAAATACTAAATAATTAGTAGCATTGCTCATTGGTTGCAACTGCTCGGAAGCCTCAATACCCTCTCAATAGTAAACGGCAAACCAGGGGAACCGTATGCAATACAGACACCCCTAGGTTGGAGCGTGATTGGAGGATTACAACAAGTAGTGTCACATGAAGCTATTACGTCTCTAAGAGTTACTCATCGCATAAGAACCAGAGAACTGGTCACCAAAGATGAAATTCTAAGAAGCTTAGAAGATAACCTCTACGAAGGTTCACAAGGTCAATCTACCTCTCAAAATGATTTCAAATTTCTGGAAATTATGAAATCTCACATTCACCAAGAGAACGGATTCTACACCATGCCACTACCCTTCAAATGCACACCTAAGAAACCGCATCTACCCAACAACAGACGTTATGTTGTCACCAGACGCCTACAACTCCAGAAGAAGTTCAAAGATGAGAACTATCACAAGAAGTACAAGGAATTCATGGACAAGATGATAAATAATGGTGAATCTGTCAAGGTACCAGAAGAGGAGACTGGCTTCAGCCTGGTACATCTCTCACCCATGGAGTCACAAACCCTATGAAACCTGGAAAGATAAGGATCATCTTCGAATGCAGCTGCAAATATCAAGGCAAGAGTCTGAATGATTGTCTACTAGATAGACCGGACCTGAGTAACAATCTTGTTGGTGTGCTTTACAGATTCTGACAACACAAGATAGCATTCAAAGCAGACATCGAAAGAATGGTCTACAGATTTAACATTGCATTAGAAGATCAGGACTACCTCAGATTCATATGGTTTGATGGCCAGCAACTAGATAAGGTTGTGGATTACATAATGACAGTTCACATCTTTGGAGCGTCTTCATCGCCTGGATGTGCTAATTTTGGTTTCAAGCAACTAGCAGATCACAAGTCGACTCACCCAGAGGCAGCAGATTATATCCAATCCAACCTCTACATTGATGATGGTTTGAAGAGTATGCCTACAATAGAAGAAGCAACCAATCTAATTAAACAAACTAGAGAACTCCGCCACCTCGGTAATCTAAGACTTCACAAGTTCACAAGCAACAGTACGGAGGTGCTCAACTCATTTCCATCTTCAGAGACGGCAATAGAAGAGAAGGACCAACCTCTCCCAAACTCCAAGGACGCTAGGAATAAGATGGAATATGGAACATGATTACTTCACATTTCAGAAGGATTTCAAAAACAACCCTTCAACAAGAAGAGGAATTCTCTCCACAGTGGCATCCATATTTGATCCCCTGGGATTCCTCTCTCCCTACATTCTCAAGGACTGGAGCTCATGGTACCACAACCTACCTACATGCCTTCAACAGCCTCAATTCTCTATATATATATAACAAGAAGGAGCTAAATAGTTTTTCAGATGCAAGTTTAGACGGAATAGGCCAGTGTTCCTACCTCAAGATAATGGATTCATCTGGTAGAATCAGCGCCAATCTCATCATGGCAAAGTTGAAGGTTCCTCCTCACAAGGTCATCACTGTACCAAGACTAGAACTAGTAGCAGCAGTGCTATCTGTGAAAGTTACCAAGTCGATCCTGAGAGAACTAGACTTCGAGGATATTTCTATGGACCGACCCATAAGCAGTTCTTGGATATATCCACAACAATGCAAGAAAATTCCACACATTCGTCAGTAACAGCGTACAGAAGATACGCCTGGACAGTGAATTATCTCAGTGGAACTATATCAAATCTAAGGACAATCTAGTAGATATCGTACCCAGAGGAGAGATGCTTCAAGAACTTGTCAAGGATGAAGAATGGCTCAGAGGACTTTCATTTCAAACAACAAGAGAATACTGAGATTTCACCATTCACACCAGAGGAATTAGATCCTAAAGACCCGGAAGTCAAGCATATGTATACACATGACACTATCATATCTCAACAGCCGACAATACTGATAGATAAGTATGAGAAGTTCTCTACATGGGCATCGCTTATCAAGGCTATCTCAAGACTTTTCACCTACATCAATAGACTCAGAAATCTACCAATAGCTCCAGTAGATGTTCAGAAGAAAGCAATGGTGACGCTCATCAGACAGACTCAAATGTACTACTTGGCAGAAGATATACAAGAGTTAGTGACCTACAGAAAGGTCTCGAGCACTACTCTACAGAAGCTCGACCCATACTTGGACGACGAAAATATTCTCTGAGTTGGAGGTCGACTCAACTACTCAAGTCAAGAAAAAAACATCGAGCACCCAATCATTCTGCCTCACAACGGTCACATCACGAGGCTGATGCTAGAGCATTATCACAAGATGGTCGCACACCAAGGACGAAACACAACTCTCAACAAGCTGCCGTTTGAAGGATTCCACATCATTCATGGGACTAAATTAGTTTCATATATGATCTACAGATGTGTCCTCTGTAGAAAGCTTAGATGCCAAGTTGTTCAGCAAAAAATGGCAGAACTCCCAGCAGAAAGAACTGACGAAACCCCATTCACGGCAATAGGTTTCGACCGTTTTGGTCCTTTCACTATAAAGGAAGGAAGGAACTCAAGAAGTATGGAGTAGTGTTCACACATTTCAGCAGCAGAGCAGTACATATAGAACTACTGGATGACCTTACCACAGACTCCATTATCAATGCGTTGCGATGCTTGATAGCCATAATAGGCCCAGTCAAGGTACTACTCTCAGACAGAGGTCAAACTTTCTTGGTGTGAAAAATAAGTTCAACGCAACTACATGTATACAGGAACTACAATGGGAGAAGCTACAGATGTCCCTCAACAGACAAGAATGTAAATTCGAATTCAACGTCCCTAGCTCAAGCCACATGGGAGGCCTATGGGAAAGGATGATCGGAATCATTAGAAATGTCTTAAAAGGACTGATCATACAACCAACTGGTAGACTGTATACTTCTGGGCTAAGAACTCTATTCTACGAGATTATGGCAATAATCAATAGTAGACCAATAACGTATAGTAACCCAAACAGCCCAGACATAGAACCTCTAACTCTAAACCATCTTCTTACTATGAAGGTAGGATCAGCACTCCCACCACCTGGATAATTCTCAGATGTGGATGTGTACAGGCGCAAGAGATGGAGAAGAGTACAAGGGCTCGCAGAGAACTTCTGGCATCAATGGAGATCAGAATTTCTAGTTAACCTACAGAAGCGACAGAAGTGGACATCAACTCGTCAGAACCTCAAGGTTGGAGACATTGTCTACCTGATGGATGATAACAAGGTCAGAAATTATTGGAGACTCGGAAAAGTCACCAAGGTTCATCCTAGTGCTGATGGCCTAGTCAGAAAAGTTACGATTCTAACAGCAGACAGATCTATGGATCATAGCCAAGGCGGTCCCAAACAGATGGAGCAGGAAAGGCCTGCAACAAAGTGTATTGTTTTGATGGAGGAATAAGTGAAATCACTGCACCATTTGTGGGCGGATGTAGCGGCCTGCATTTGTGGACGCTTGCGCCTGTGACTGAGTAGCACTGGTTGCGCTATATCTATCTCATAAAACTCATCATTCTATGGTGCATTATATTTATATCACCACCCAAAGCTTTTTGTACCATATAAAGCGTATAAAGCATTGCATTGCTTTACAAGCTAGAAGCTTTGTATGTAAAGCTACAAATTCATTCAGTAATTAAATTCAGCAGCTTCAAATTCATTCGTAATCTAGTTTCTGTACGGCACATATGTGAGCTATTTCGTTTTACACTTTCTATTCCCAAGCATAGTTGACACAGCCTGTTAACACCTGGTAGCAGATTAGTTATTGTTCGATTTCTAGAACACTTTGTATGCAACTTGAATTTGTGTTATGTACAACAATTTGACAGCTAGTCATTATCATCACATTATTATACCTTTGTTTTGTACCTACCGTAATCATGTTGTAATATTATTTGTCTTGGTATGGTATAAGAATTATTTATTGACAGCATTGTAAGGATTTTTCATTTCTTAGTTATACAGTTATTGATCAAGTTTGAAGTTAATAAAATTGGCAAGAACTCGACAACTCGTAAATCTTTTCCATATGGGGCTGTGCAGCTACAAGGACGTCAGTACAGCAAGGAGTGTTATATAAAAACTAAATTAATGCATCAATATCACTACTAATAGATAAATACTAAATAATTAATAGATAGGTGCTGACGGGTAATTGAAGACTAGAGGTAATTATTTACTTATTATTGAATGCTGGAGATGTATATTTTGTAAATTTCCAATTATACTGCACTTTTAAATTGAACAGAGAAGACAACTTTTGTTATACATGCGTTCATGCTTACAATGTTGATGTACAATAATACAAATTCTACAAATTGTATATTAGACAAACAGTGGGGGATACTGTTCGATTGAGCACAATTCACTGTAATTTAACCGACATACATCAACATTATAACGACATACATAAAGACACTGGTAACCATGTGAAGCCGGTACAACCTGTGTCATGGTCAAACTGTTGGCGACTAAACCGGCAACCCCACTCCAGGGCTTGCCTGGTGTGAGGAGGGTGGGTGGGCACCCTGGCAGGACGAAAAGCAAGACCTGTCTCTAAGGGCGGATGAACTCTCTCTTCATAGAGGAGTCAACAGCCATCCACCAACAATGGAGCTGGGGTCCCATTAAAGGCACTTGAGACTATCATTGATATCCCCTGTGGCAGCCCCTGCATCTGATGTCTCTCTCAGATGTACTGGCTTGTCTTTTTTCTGATTCAGGGGGACTTCAAACGAGAGAAGCTCTTGGACTATGCAAGGATCACCCAAGAAAGCTTTAACTGTCCCGGCTGGGATCATCACATCATCCCCAGACGACACTTCAATCACAGAGGCAACTGCGAGTTCAGAGAGAATCTGTAGCCAACAAACCCAGGTTGTGGTAATTACCAGTTTTAAGCTAAACCAATGGTGATAAATGTCAAGCGCCAGCGATCATAACCCGCAGTGGGGGAGGTTTTTCAACCTCATGATAGCTACCGCCCGCTCAAGTCAGGCAGACCCTATCCAGTAAGGTACTATCACTCACCACACACTACCAGTAGGAGTGTGCTGGGATCAGTGTTCGGGTCATTCACTAAGAAAGATGAAATTTACTTTTGCCATTTGGAATGTACGGACTATGACAACAGGAATGCCCACCGACAACGATTTAGATCATGACTAAATTGGCCCAAGAAAAAGAGCTATTATTGACAGTGAGCTTATGAAACAAACCATTCATATGGCGGCGCTTCAGGAAACTTGGCTTACTGACTCTGGAACCATCAAAGAGGCAATTACACCTTATTCTGGTTTGATCGACCACATGGAGAGCCCAGGCTGTATGGCACAGACTTTGCTGTTCGAAATGAATTTATCAACAGCATCCAGACACCAGCTGCCATCTGCGAAAGATTGGTTTACCTTCGTCTGAATACTAAACAGGGCAATATTTTTGGTTATCTCGGCATATGCACCCACTCTAAAAGCTGAACCAGATGACAAGGATCTGTTCTACAATTAACTGGAAGGCATCCTCAGAACATCACCAGAAAATGAGCGCATTGTGCTCCTGGGTGACCTAAATGCTAGGATCGGAAACGACCATGAATCATGGCCATTGTGTACTGGAAAGTTTGGTGTCAGACATATGAACGAGAACAGTCAATGCCTGCTGGAGCTGAGCTGCAGAAACAATCTAATGATCACGAACACTATGTTCTCACGAAGTGTCATCGCAAGATGTCGTGGTGTCACCCAAGATCAAAAGCGTGGCACCAACGGACTTTGTCATAGTTAAGTATCAACATCGCATGGAAGTTCATAACACAAGGTCACACCACAGCGCTGATTGTGATACAGATCACACCCTAGTAGCTTCCTACATGGCTCTCCAAACAAAACCGTATCATCGACAAGTGAGAAATTTGTTAAAATCTATGTTAGTAAGACTACCCAGCCTAAACTAAGGGACTGTTACTGCAAAGAACTAGTTGCTTATCTGGAGAAAATCCCTGACGATATATCTGATCCTGATACTTGATGCAATCACCTCAGAATCACCATACAGAATGCTGCTGAAAATGCCTTTGGTAAAAAAAAAAGGCAGAACCAAGACTGGTATGACGCATCTCTGCCCACCATCAAACCAGTGCTGGAAGAGAAACAGAAAGCCCTCAGGCTTAAAGCCAGACTGACCAGGCAGGCTCAAGAATCATACCGCAAAGCCAAATCAAATGCTCAAGGTACTATTAGGACATGTACAAAAGAGTACTGGGAATAACTCTGCTCAAGCATTGAAACAGCCAGAGACTCTGAAAATATCAGAGGCATGTATGCTGCAATAAAAATGGCTACTGGCCCTACCACCCAGTCCATTGGTGTACTACAGAGGAAGGACGGATTGACCAGCAATGACAAAGCTGAGAAATTAGAACGATGGATTGAACTTTACTCTGAATTGTATGGTGTCTCCATTGAAACCCTAGAAAGTATTAGTGATTTAGATGACTCAACTAGATGATGAACCTGACCTCGGTGAAGTAGTGAATACCATACTGAGTCTAAAGAACAACAACGCTGCTGGTGAAGATGGAATCCCTGGAGAACTACTCAAGGCTGATATCATTGTCTTATCTGCACACATACATCAACTGATTATTCTATGCTGGTCTAACAGAGCTGTCCCACAGGATTTCAAAGATGCAAAGATCACCACATTATACAAGCGAAAAGGAAGTAGAGGAGACTGTAATAACTGCAGAGGCATATCGCTGCATAGTGTTACTGGGAAAGTTCTGGTTTGAATCCTCTCACGTCTACAGATTATGGCAGAAACGATTTACCCAGAATCACAGTGTGGCTTCTGCTCTGGATGATCTACCACTGACATGATTTTCTGTGCACGACAGCTCCAAGAGAAATCTAGAGAACAGCGTCAGCCACTAAACATGGCTTTTGTTGATCTGACCAAGGCATCTGACCTTATTGTCAGGAATTCACTGTTTCTTTTACTAAAGAAAGATGGATGCCCAGACACACTTCTTTCTCTGATCAAGGCCTTTCATGTTGGCATGCATGAAAAGGTGCAGTATGATGGTGACGTCTCGGACAAATTCCCCATCAAGAGAGGTGTGAAGCAAGGCTGTGTACTGGCATCTACTCTCCATTTGGTATATACTTCTCCTTTGCCTTTCTGCATACGTATAAAGATCTAGATATAGCAGTAGGTGTCTCCCTACTTACTCGTGATGTTGGAAATTTCTTTAACCTCTCGGTACAAAGCAAGGGCAAGAGTTCAAGAAGTGATCATTAGGGAGCTTCTCAATGCTGACAACGCTGCCCTAGTTGCCTCATCTGCAGGCTTTCCAAAGCCTGCAAAAACTTTAGGCTCACAATCAGCCTGAAGAAGACTGTGATCATGTCCCAATCTACTACAGACAATCATCAGTACCAGATCAATGAAACCACATATGTATATATGTGTATACACCATATATGTATATATATATATATATATGTATATATAGAAGTTTGATGGTGATTTTTCGCTACAAATTTGTTTCGTGAAGTTGACTTCACTCGTCAGGCGTTATCTGACATATCAGATAACGCCTGACGAGTGAAGTCAACTTCACGAGACAAATTTGTAGCGAAAGACCACCATCAAACTTCTATATATATATATAACAGTCATATCATATAAAGGAATTGTTTTTGCTCGTATATTTATGCTTAACATATTAATATGCTGGATTTTTGGAAAATTTTGGTCATGATTTTGTTGCTATTTTACAGTCTAGCTAATACCATAAATTGAGACAAGTTGAAATTTGTAAAAAAATGTTGGTAACTGTAAATATTATATTGACATATAGACATATAGATATACATATATTATGTATTGTATATGTAGATTACATATATACATATATTATATAGACATATAATTGACCATGTCGGTAGAGATTGGAATAAAACAATTAAAAGAGGGACAACTCCCAGACGAATTAGGAGCTAATTAAGCTGATGCTGGCAAGATAGATAAACTCACTTTATCATGACAAGTTGTCCCCCACTAGCTTCACACCTATCAACAGCTGTCTGCCAGAACACCTGTGGGCTGAATACAAACTCCAGGCACTCACACCCATTGTATATGTACTCATTGGTAGCTGCGCATTGCCTTGGTCTGAGTGTTACTGCAACCTCTGAAATATGAGCAACACAGAGTTACATTGGTGAGACGTAATAACACAAAAACAACACACAAAACTGTAACATGGTTGACCCAATGTAACGGAAGTGGGTAGTTTAGTTAGTACCAAATCCTTGCATGCAGAAACGATACTATGACGGCACAAACGGTAAAACTACTGAAAGTCTGAAACTCGAAGCACAAAATTAGAAACAAATTGATAGCAAGGGATATAACGATTTGGAACTAACTACCCACTCCTCAATGTAACTACAAGTGAATGCGGAGTGCTGACCAGTATAATATAGAATCTCAGGCCTTACGATATGGTACCATAACATACCACCAGAAAGGCCAAAGTGCAATCCATTCAATGACTGCGTTCACTAGAATGTAGAACTACATTCCTGCTTCTGACAATAAGTGGGCTACATGAATATTTTGTGAATACAGTTTAGCACAATATATATATGTTATAGGCTTACATACACATTGCATTTATATAATATATAATACGCATATACATACAGTTACACACTGTCTATTCATTTGATACAGTTAGTATGGCTAATAGCAAACACTCCTACCAATTAAATAGGAACGTAATTTCGATAGCCAAACTCAGACACACATTAACACACACAAATGACTCAATTGCCCCATTTGAGATCATTGAGCATTTCACTTCAGCTATACCCTATAATTGTACTCATATAATTTATATTTGCAATCAACACTAGCTCTCTCTATTGCAGTGGGAGATGAGAGACAGCCAATGGGGAAAGGCAGTCATTGATCTCATACAGAGCAGTATGTATACATAAATACAATGTCTCATCATATAGCTCATGCATTTCAGGCTGCATTCCGATGCAGAAATGATCGTAATTAAAATATTGACAATCATTTTACAGCACTGGTAAAGGCTGCGGCTCGGTGGTAACTTGCTGTAATTATGACGATGCGTTTGGTTTGCACAGCAGAATATTTTTTTAGTTTGAAACAGGCTGTGATGCATAATATCATTCCAACTGTCACATTTCTTAGCATTACAATATAATGAACCAAGATTGCCCTGCAGTGAGCATTGTAGTATGGATAGTTTTTTTTTTATTATTGAATTTGAGGTAACTGTCAGTGAGTGATACGAGCCTTGCTTTCAATAACAAAGTACAAAATTTGCTTTATGCTCAATGTTCGCCTAACCTCAACAAATGAATAAAATATACGATGATAGCACGAAATGATTACTATTACTTCCAAATCTATAATTGCAATTTTACAAGCCCTCTTTCTATAAAACATGGTATTTTCAGGATACGCTTCACTCCGAGCTTCAATGTTGGACAGAATCACTACAGAGTATTTATCTCTACTTTATAGAATCTGACAATGTTGAGTTGCAATTCATCACATCATACAGAATTACACATCATACAGAATTACACATCAATATTATATTACAAAAAGTGTCGGTGACACACAATAACCATACTACAAACAAGGAACTGCTTTTAGTCATAACCATTTTAGTGATCATTTCACCCATAACTCCAGTCACGGATTTGTGTTGTCAATGCGCATGCACAATTATATTGCATTACTTCACTCTTAGATGTAGGCCTATGATCAATGCCACATCACTGACCTGGGATCAAATCAAGATATTGTTTATAATATATTATTGTAATGATCCAGTAAAAAGTCATCTGGGAATAGCAAAACTATTGACATTCAGATGACTATTTGGAGCATACACCCTCAGTAGTGTGCAACACAGACAGCTCTTGGCCCTCACCTGCGGCAGCGACAGCAATGCTGACAGTCAATGCTATAATACTAGTAATACGATATTCTGACATGGTGGGTAAGAGCTAAGACTTTAGCCTACCGTGTGTCAGCACGGTTGTGTCAGCATTCTTTTATCCAAACAGGATATTCACCTACAAAGCAAACAGAAACAGTCAGTATATAATTATGAGAACATGTTCAAGTAATTGAGGTATAAATTGGCTACCATTAAATAAGAGGTTGTGACAGAATCTGCATTCCTTTTGAATGAGTGAAGATATAGTAATACTGATAAGAAATGTAGTCACTGCATTGCCACATTATGAAGGCTCCTGGGTTCTGGCCATTGCAAATTAATTAATGTAGGGTTTAGAAATATTGCCCAATTCAGTTGGTAGAGAGCGTCAGCACAGAGTTGTCAGCACGACACCAACAGTAGCCAACACGGCACTGTACTGGTCGAGGTTGTCTATAGAAATCGCTTTCCGCAAGGTAACGTTGTTACCATTGTCAATATGCCCAATGGGATTTTTAGGGAGTTGTGCTCTCTCTCCAAAACAGCGGTAAATATTTACAAACCTAGCCATTTTCTTCGACATGACACATTGACTAGAGGTAAAAACTGACGGCGTCTGTGCCTGTTGACACCGTCCTACGTCATGCAAATGTGTGTGTTACGTGAACTTGACTGAACGTCGCGATGAGAGCGCGCCGTCGAGCCGATAGCTCTGCGCTGAAATTCTCTAGTACTCAATTGGAATGACTTCTTTGTTATAGTCCTAGTAGCATTCAGTCACTCACCACCAACTTCAGGGATGAGATTTAAATAAATAACAAATAAAATATTTATTGTTGAGTTTGTGATGCGGACAGTAATAGCAATTGATTGATTTAGAGACACAAGCCTTTCATATACCATCAAGCCAAGCAATATAGTTATTGTACAGCACCCGAAGAAAGTATTAGTTTCTGAGTTTATCAATTTTTTGGCAGACTATCCTGAACTGCAGGTGCTCCATCGCAGCACAACCAGTGCATGAATGTTTTTTTAAGACCCAAGTACTCCACTGCTCGCTTCAAATCAATATAATAATTTCAGCATCACCACCAGCTTAGCCTCGGCCCTCAGTAGCAGTGTGTTCAGTACTGACAACTGACATCAATTACAGGCATTAGTAGGGTGCAAACTGATGATTGTTTGATGTAGGCCTGAGACTAGACTAAATTCGTAGGAGATGATAGGATAGGACTTTGCAATGTAATCCAACTAAGACTACTACCAGACATTCACAAGACAGAAGACCTGATTTGTATCATCAGCATCACAAAGAATAATAACTAGACTAAGATAAGACAGACGACAGTATGTAAACTGTGATGATAAGGAATGAGATTAAGCTCAGCACCTAGAAGCCATAGTATATACATTGTACAAGCTATAA
>JAOQGN010134292.1:0-11535 GCA_027564295.1 Himantozoum antarcticum
TTGGAATGAAGTTTCGCACCTAGAAGTTTGAAACCAGGATTATTAGAATCTTCCGACAATTCTGAGTTTAACAGAGTTAGTTTTAGTCACAAAGGTTACTTCTGGTGCACCATAATTCCACTAAACAGCACTAAGAAATGCATTACCTTTCTCAGAATATAAAGAGTATTTTTATTTTTGATATATATGTGTGAACGATTAGTCCTAGACACTTCTAGCTTTGGCCATTGGTTTCTCCAGAAACATCTGCACAAGATACATATATATAGGTCCCTCGCACCCGTCAGTCTCACAGTCAGTACATGATCAAAGTGACTGACTGGAACTGAGAAATCGTTTTAGAATGCTCAAGTACTCCTATTCAACTACCAGAAAAGTGATACAATTTGTTCTCCTAACTAGAACTAGGTGGTGGCTTACCTGTAGAACTGATTTGAATGTGGCGACAACATTTTTTTTTTCCCAAAAAGCAGTAAATATATATGTGCTGTAGACACCCATAGCCAACCGGAAGTGAAGTGCAAAATGAAATCACCCAGGCTTGTTGTCAGAAGCATTGGTTCTAAGGGAAATTATATATTATCAGATAGCTGAAAGCTTTATCTATTGGAGAAAAAAAGGATGGCTTTAGCACTTTTGAAAATAGAAATATTGATAGTTGATTGCTGATATAGTCAATAGCCACACAGTGTGGCACCATGCCTTGTGTATTGACTACTACCCCGTATAGAGCGGTACTGTGTAGCGAAAGAGTTAAATTGATTGGAAAGAGCTAAAATACCCTTCATCGTCTACTTCAGGTTATTGCTCACATCGCTGGTGATGCGTATCTCAACACTGCTGCCGTCTACCTCCGAAAATTGACGTAAGACAAGTGTTGTTCAGAAGCCGTTTACTGGTAGTATAAAAGTATATTCCTTCTCTTTCACATCAACTACTAATTTTGAATCACCTACAGTGCTTGCATTGTTGGTTTGCAGGATCTCCAACGAGTGTGCGGATGCCTCCCAATTACCGATAGCCTCCTGAAAGTTTACTCTTCATTTACGAGCATGCCATCAACTTCGCACTAAGGATTATTGTAATATATATTACATGTAGTCCTATGCCATTTATTCTATATCCATGAGCAAATATTTTGATCCACTTATTGTGCTTAACATGGCTGTGGCATCAGCTGTATGTGCTTCTCACGTATCTCGTGTTTCCAGAATTGCCAGTTATGATTACCCATTATGAAAAAACAGCACGTTAATACTCAATGGATTTTGACAATGGATGAATTCTGACACTGTACTCTGAACCAGCAGCGCGATTTATACATTCACTCCATGGTTAATCAATAAGCCTTATTTGAACTCCACCCACATTTAGGCTCTTTTGCAACTCCAAAACTACTAGAGGTTTTTTTAAATGGTTTCTCAACTATGGATTGCCCACAATATCAGGAAAAATAAAATAAAGGCAAATCCAAAAAATCATAGTGGTGATGTATTCCAGTTACAAGATATAGGTGGTTGAAATCTTCAAAATCATATAGCATTCCATTGGACATTCAGATTGTTGCCGCAGAAGTGGCTACATTGAATGAAGCAATCATGAGTTGGCAGAAATTAATTTTGATTAGCAAATTCACTTCATTCACTTCTGGTGTCAAACTCTATTGAGCTCAATACAATCTTATATGAGAATTTTGTGATTTTAAACAGCTGTATCTCATTACTGTACTGCAGCACTGCCATTGATTTTTGTGTGTTCTTCTCATAGTATGAACAATGCCTATGTTAGATGAAAAATATTTTTAAGGTCTCTGGTGGCTTTTGAGCTACAAAGCAAGGGCTAAATACAATAAAAGGTGAACTGGCCTAACATAAGGTTTATTGTCTACAGCTGTTTAATCCTACAGGTTATAAGCTCCATTATATTAGTGTAGCACTTCCCAGGTTTACACGTTATTTCAAACATTTTGCTAGGTGGAGCCAAAATGCAGTAATTTATCTCTAATTGATCTCAGTAAGCTAGCGGAGTTAAATATTATATTGCAGTATAGGCACTTTTGAACTAGTAGAAAGCTCATGAACACACGTTTGTGATTGAATCAATGAAAATATCTAGAAAATAATGCAATCAAAAATGATAAAAAAAACCAGACTCACTCTAGGAAAGGCTACGCACTTGCTTTGGAGCATGAAAAAAAACATATACATTTTCTAAACTATCACGGTCTCTGCCCGAACATAGAATGAGTTAGCAATTCAATAATAAGGTAGGTTTTGCAGTATCCGTGCCAATTTGATGCACTATATAATGGCAAAAAGTGATGCCTTCCTTTATGCACTTACGAAAACGTACGAAGTGGGGTAGTTGTAAGTGAATGGGGAATTTTCTCAAGATTGGTGACTTTTATTTTAATCATGAAATTCCATTGAAGTGGACACTCTTATGGCATTTGGAAAGTAGTCTTTCAGTTTAATTTGATCTAGAGAGCCAAGAGCACCTTCTTATCCTAAAGCATCTTTTGCAGCTCTTTTCCCGAAATGTAAAATTTATAATGCAGGTATTTTTGTTGCACAGTAATTGTAGGATTTTGTGCACTAAAGCCTTGCACTGCAATTCCTGAAGATTAACCATATATTATTATTATTGCGTTAGCACTTTTTGATATTTTCTAAATATTCATTGATGAACCCTGTGTTCTGTACCAAAAGTTTCGCGGTGGCAATTGTCTATCTGTCCTTGTCAGATATTGCCGGTATCCTATTAACATCTACCAGTACCATAATTAAACATGATATGTGTATAAATATGCATAATAGCACAGGAAGATGCAGTAATTTCAGTATGACAGTGAGACATAGCATTTTTGCATCTTTATGGAAAAAAGGTGGTCCGACAGAATCAAGAAGCACTTGTACCAAAATAATGAATGCATGTAATATTGAACTAGAAATGATAAAATCATGGATCACGATGGTTGGAAGCAGAAATGGTCGGAGGCAGAAATGGTGACAATGATTTAGCAAAATAAATACAAGTAAGAGCGGAGTTCAAATGAGAAATTTCATTTACAAACCTGATTAATGATAAACCATGTAAATGCTAAAAAGATAATAATTTTATAATATTATGTTATATATATATAATATAATATTATGTTATCATTTGAGAGAGCTATCTTCCCTTTCTATAGTGAAGATAACTCTATGTGTAGAATATTAAAAAGCTATTGTCACTATGCATAACCTGCGGCCTACAAGCTAAATGGCACGGTTTTAGCAAACCATCGGTAACCACAGGGAATAGGTGTTTACTCAGAAGCGGATGTCATTCCACTACAATTAGACCTGTTAGCTGTAGACAGGCAGATTTCAGACGGATCTCTACTTTTAGCATCAAGTAATCTCGCACACTGTGTCTACCAGGCGCCCTAGTGCCATCTTATTCTTATTGGTTATAAGGTTTCCACTGATGTTTCTAATCGATCGATCAAAGTCGAGTATTTATCAAAAGTAGAGTCATCTTCAAGAGCTAATTCCTGAGGTAAGCAGTTTGTTTTTGAGTAATTTCTTGATAAATTAAAATTCTAATCTTCTATTGCAATGTTTTTGGATTGTAAATGACTTTTAGCTATAAAAAAGGCCTTGATAATCTGACATGGTCTTTGTTGATTTTCTTGAAAATTCTGATATTGAGACTAGTGTTTTGCTAGCTTGTGTATTATAAAAGCTCCATACAGCTCGCTTTGCTTGCCTCCCATCGTGGGATTGTTTACACAAGATGTTATGCTTGTAGTGCCATATTTACATTTAGTTGCTATTCTTCGGATATACCTATGTCACCAGCATGTTAGAATTACTATAGTCAAGTTGTTTCAAAATTTAAAGTTGTATTTGTGCATAAACCACATTTCGCACATTTTAAGGGTAGCAGAGATGATGAAGACTGGTTAGAGTCAAATGAAATACTAAACGGCTCAGATTGGCGGCAAATCAGAGAATCAATAACTCATGGCATATGGCTGTGGAACAGACCATTTACGTTGACCTTGATAAACGATACGAAGGTAGAATTTCAATTTGTCAATAATTTAACAATAGATATATTAAGTTAAGCTATATATAAGTTATCCCCTCCCGGAGTATTGCACGTAGATATTTCTTTATGCTTAACCTTCATCTGTCAATGTGCATCTTGCTATTTCTCGTAAGCTTAATCGCGAAGATAGTGTCACCCTTGTACCAGCTTAGTGCTATGTAAATTGATATAGCAGTAATAATTAATTGTGGATTTTAATTACTCTATTTAAAAGTCTTCATTGCAACGCTAATATAATGTAACTTCCACCACTTATTTTTTCGTGTGTCATGATTCTATTAATATTAGTGACAATAATGACAATGCTACATAGTCCATTCTGGAGACTAATGGGTAAAATAATCATCCGGCTATAAGCTTAGCAACCAAGGCACATCTATGAGAGCTGAAGCAATAGAAAAATTTAATGAGATAGGAAAAAGCCTCGAGCTTGAAGATGATGATGCTAGATTGGATGGCCAAAAATTGCAAGGAATATAGAAACAGCTATGGTGGTAGATGAAAGTGATATTAAAAGAAGATGGTGGGAACATCCAGAAAGAAGAGTATGTAAATGACACCAATGCAGAGTGAGATATATATATAATTTATATATAACACTAGTTGTAGGCAAAAGTCATAGTTGTCGGTCAACAAATTAATATTCATCTCGACAAGGTTAGTGTCATAATCAATGTACATGAGGAGATGATGCAAACAAAGGCATGGTAGAAGCCCAGGGAAATCAAAATTACATCAAACACGCTCAGATGATGTGGTGAGCAAGATGAAAGGTAATACAACTATTTTCTGACTGCAAAATTTTGAAGGAAAGGAACTTCTCACAAGACACAATAATGCACTAAAGGTGGTTACCACAGCATGGCTGAACAGGTGAACTTATAGATCGGGATATGTCATTGTACAAATTAAAATTAGACAAAGGTATAGTCGTAGAAGAAGGTGGACAAAAAGTCCGTCTGGGACATTGAATTCAGAATACGAAAGGAGACAAGCGCTAGGAAGTCTGGTGTTTTCTAGATCTAGAATGTAAAGAGAATAAGATAATGAAATTATTGGACATGGACTGCCTGATAGATGGAAATATCAAAGATAAAACATGGAGAAAAGCTGCAAAAGTAAAAACATCTATCATGATATATAGTGCTGAAGTGATACCCATTGCAGTTAGACATTATTGCAGTTAGATGGCATGTCAGAGTTTGAGAGACACCGTGTCAAGACATGGTGAAAACGGTGCTCTTTGAAGCAGAAAGCATGATAAGAGAAGATTTCCATGAGTTAGTTCAACCTAAGTAAAGGGTTTTGGCTTAATGTCACTGCTACTAAAGTGGCCATGGGTCGTAGGTAATACAGTAATTGCAGTGCCCATGATCGCGGGTAATAGATCAGTTAAGCGCGTCTCCCGACTAAATGTATATATGTATAATTGTATAAAAAATATAATGACAATGATGACAATATGACAATAATGATTATAGTAACAAGCTCCAGACTGATCATGTCTAAGAAGCAAGAAGACCACATCATAGTGGTAGAAAAATATATTGATCATACATGGGTAGTAGACATGGCTGTGCATGGAGATGGGCAAATGGAGGAAGGAATGGAATAGAATAGTACAGAATGAATAGAAAATGAATGGAGGGAAGGAATAGGAGAAAAGGAATAGACGAAATGAGATAGAAAAAAAGGACTAGAAAGAAAATGTTTGCAAGGGAACTGTAACATATCTAGAAATCATCATCTAATGTAGTATTTGTAGTCATATGTTCATTTGGTAAAATAGGAGACTGCAAGAAGAAATTGAGAAACTTGGAACAAAATAAACCGAGGAGGTTAAGATCTAGTAAGCAGAGATACTATTTTCTTATCCTATCTATCGCTAAATTGGGATCGGCTGAAATATTGAGGAAAGGCCTGGAACTGTCTGTCAAGTTGCACTTATCTGAGCCAGCAGAACCAGCATTACCAACAAAGCTTACTTGTGAAAAGCTACAATAATTAGTGGCAAAGTTGTTGTGCTCTTACCACTCCAACCTTGCAGCAATGACGCAAGGCTGGAGTGTTAAAGTTGCTGTGCTCTTACCACTCCAACCTTGCAGCAATGACGCAAGGCTGGAGTGGCAAAGTTGCTGTGCTCTTGCCACTCCAGCCTTGCATCAATGACGCAAGGCTGGATTGGCAAAGTTGCTGTGCTCTTGCCACTCCAGCCTTGCAGCAATGACGCAAGGCTGGAAGCAAGTTATCAACAAAGGTGTGGGTTGGAGTCTCATTTGCGACCATGATGCCTTTGTCTGGTAGACAATTTCTACTCTTGGAAAATTCCTCTCCACTCGGTCGACTCCTGAATTACTGTTTAAAAGGATGACATGTCTGGCCTGAAATTATATGTACAAATTTACATCAATCTAGGTCGACTTTTGAATTACTGTTTAAAAGAATAACATGACTGGCCTGCAATTATATGTACAAATTTAAATCAATGTAGTGTTATAATTATTAAATTGCATAATTATGGTATATTAATGTGCAATACTGTTTGTCATAGTGCATCCAGCTACTCATATTGTCTATTTCTCAGGTAAAAGTTTTGCTACTTGACTGTCAAGGCACACATGACAAAGAGATTGGAAGCCCAACACTTGACAATGTAGTAAACTCAATGGGGTTAAGGCTGTCCACTGTCCATATTTTCAATATCAGGGATGTTATGTCAACAAAGGTTACAGACATTTTACAAGTAAGTTAGTCTGCTTGGTGTATAAGAAGACATCATTCTACTTAAGACCAGCAGTATCTGTGGAGAGGATTTTTGCTATAATGCCGGTGGAAAGAATACGAGGATGTGTTTCATACAAATTGCTAAAGAAGTACAAATCAAACTGGTTTAAATTGCTTAATTTGTAAATATGCCTATATATTATTGAAAAAATGTAAGAAACGTGTTTCTTGCTGTTTACTTGCTTTTACCATCAAGTAACTTGCAGTTCCACATGATTTTATGGGTAATTATAGAATGTTCACTATAGTTTTAGCAAAGTCAAAAAAATTGAGAAAATTATGAGATAGATAAATTTTTTTTATTTATTTATATATTTTCAATTTTAAGCTGACAAATTATTGATAGTTAAAGGGGTTGTGACATGGCTATTCTAGCCATATTATATGGTTTTTATACATTTATTAGATGTCAATTTAAAATATTTTCAGTCTTGGAGTTATGCCCACCCTACCTTGCTGTATAGCTTTATAATGCGTGATGCTATTTCAAACGACATTTAGAAATTAGTGTGCAACAAGTTTGATAGTGATATAAGGGAGCAATCTATGAATATCTTGTGTTTACCCATTTATAGTGTGAAATTTTCAAAATACTTTCACACAAATATAATGCAGCACTGCAGAACCATAATTGCATATCTATTTTGCCAGATTTTGTCATAATATTTTATATTTTGCATGAAATTACAGCTTTTAGCAAGATTAAACAAGCACTGACAACTCTGTATTGCTCTTTATCAATGTAGATTAGAGACATTTGCTATAGCCTATGGTTACAATGTTAGCGATAATGAGGGCGACATGATTCCTTCCCATTATCTAAGTACATGGTAACAATTTCCAGTTCTGATTCTCATTTGAAAAGGGTTACGAAAATCTAACTCAGCTCTTGGACAATGTTTGGGAAGGCAGATTTTATCGTTACAGCAATGTTTTATTATTTTGTGATGCAACCAAACTAACTATGACCGTCATTTATTAGCAACAGTAAGTGAGATATTTTATTCATGGAATATTTACATGCAACAGGCATGCAAGTGAGTTTACTGACTTGTGCAATGATTTACAAAGTATTACAATCAGATTTGTTGAAAACAAATGAAATACAGATATGCAATTGCAATACAAATAGTTTGGAATCCTTATCAATTCAAGAAATAATGGCTTTATACCTTCAATATTATGATACATGTATTTATATATTGAAAATTAATTAATGTGATGTAGATACTTTTTGGTTTATTCTTTCCTAAACTGAAATGCAAATAATTTAGTAGATCTTGGAGTGGTGTCACATCGCTATTATGAGAGAACTTCCAAAAAGTGGTATGGATTACGTTGTGTCCCACCCGCTTTAAACTGTGGAACAATCTGTGGTCTTGAGAACTATTACCTACTGCCAGAAGCTCATAAAACAGTAAGGTGCTGCAAGCACTACCTCTGCAATGCATGCATGCACAATGCTCTACTTGATTCTAAGTGGATCTAAAAATGAAATTCTGTCTGATATGAAAAGGCACCCAGATGCTACGCCACACTCCGTGAACACCTAATTTTAATAACAGCCTACCCAATCAGAAAACCTGATGATTCCCATGCAAAAACTGACAATTTGATTGGATATGCTACAAATGTCACAAAGTAAATACTGGTACGTACATTGCATGTTCATATATAATAGTAACATTGACACAGCATTTTTGCAGCACATTTAACCTGTCCTTTATGATGCTAAATTATATGATGCTGAATTATATAGAACTGCATATCATACATGAGAGTGCATCACAAGTTCCATCCAACAACCGACCGCTTCAAACATTTGATGTTGCTTCATAGAGATTGGCAGGCAGATGATAGACTGGGTTACAGCCCTTATGTCCCAGTGAGTGATTTACTTACAATCTCATCGTTTATTTATATTCAATCTCAGTAATAATGCTTAATTTCTTCTTTGCATACTATTGTTAGGTGAGACTCAGTTAATTGTTAGGTCTGTGTCCACATTTTCACCTACACATGGGAGTGAGTGAGGTGTTTTATTTTCCATTTTTCATTTTATGGAATTGAAAAGTTAAGTGAGGGAAGACAAAATTTATTTTTTTAAATATGTTCTGCCACACGTGAGTGCCAAGTTATTTTCAAGTTTTCCAAAAAATCTTGAATTTGAGGAGTGCTAGTATTTTTCAATCTTGCTCATGTAAAATTTCATGTTTTTTTACAAAAATACTATAAAATTGTGAAAAATACATGTGAATGCCAACAAAACATAATCTTTTGGCTAGATTTACAAAGTTTGGTTTGGAAGCCTATGGGTGTAGGTAATAAAATTGTATACTGGCTCAGTCACAGATGGTTGTAATCTATTACACCGAGAGCGAGTGAGCCTTTTGATTTTTGCATTTACCAGCATTTGCAACAGGCGTGAGTGAGGATTTTGATTTTATTGACCTTCAAAATAGCATGAGTGAGTGGACACAGACCTAACAATTTATTGAGTGTGGCCTTATGCAGACAGCAGATGGTATGAGTTCTTTTTAATTTAAACAAAATTTTATTTTACAATTATCGACTAACTGTTAATTAATTGGGCAAGTCATTGCCCAGAACTTGTCTAATGCGCAATGATAACCTTTTCATTACCCCGTTACTATAGCCCTTTTTAGCAAGCAAGCAAACAGAGAGGTGAGAAGGGATGGATACTGAGCTTCAATGGCATTTTCAGATAATTGATGATGATGTTTGATGTGTTTTGAAGTTGTGTCATATCACTGTGAATCCAGATTTTGTGGCACAAAGGTGCAGGTCACAAAACTAAAGTGTTGCTGACTAGAGGGAAACATTATATACAGGAAATACCAACTCCTCATTAATGGAGAGAATATTCTCAATTTCAATTTTGTTTTTATTTATTTGTGATAACATTAGTTAAAAGACTGTTGAAGAGCTGAATGAAAAACTATAATTTATAATGTTATTAGACCAACAGATTATAAAAAAGCCTCTGTTTAAAAATGCCATATGAGTTCAGTGTTTCCGGTCATTTGAGTTGAGTTGTTGAGGTAGTACTTCCTTTAGTTTTGGCTATTGTCAATAAACATTGGCCATTTAGTTGAAACAGAATGTGGTCTTTCCAGCAAACCATGGTGTGCAACTAAGATCTCAATATTAAGATAAAAATGCTTTACAGTGACACAGCATTGCAAAAAAAAACACACAGTTTGTTAATATTTATTAGGTATTTTTTTGGTTAACAAACTATATTAAGTTCTGATTTCTGGCCTTTGACCAAATCAATTATGAGGCATTGATATTCAGTTGCATTTTTATGCAATTGAAAGTTGTTGTTTTTAGAGATAATGAACATTAGATTTTGAGGTGTTTCTGAGAAATATATTCAGTAGTTATTCATCATCCACACAGGCCTCGAACAACATACTATATTGGATAGTTGCATCTGATTGGCTGATTCCATAAGTTCATTCTCCATCCCCTCCCAACTCCCTGAGACAATCAAGGAATAGCATCTTAAAATATGGACTAAAACCATTTAATAGAAACAGAAGCAGATTTAAACAAATTTCCGTTCACTCTAATGACATAATTATTTTTCAATTAGATTACTATCTCTCATATAAATATATATGCTGACATGCATGTGATATGCTGACTGACATGACATGCTGACTGACATGATATGCTGACTGACATGACATGCTGACTGACATGACATGCATGTGATATGCTGACTGACATTACATACTGACTGACATGACATGCTGACTGACATGACATGCTGGCTGACATGACATGCTGACATGCATGTGATATCTAATAAATGTGGTATTCATTATTAAAATATCAATTGTTATCATTTGCTTTAGGCACTATTATCCAAAATCCGCAAATCTTTCACTAAGACTTCAGAATTCATGTTACCAAGTCCTGGACAGAGCATAGCAAATGCAAATGTGACCAAGGACATCACTATTGCAGGTAATGTATTTGCAATTAATAAGTGGTCCCACCACAGTACCATTTGTAGTTTTAAATCATGACAAAATATAATAAGTTAAATATGATATTTCAGGGACAAATCTCTCACAGAGAGAGCTGTGTACACTCTCATAACACCAAACCTTTTAGTGAATGCTAGGCTGGATACTTGATGTTAGTATCCAGACAAGCTAAGTTCTCACTCATCAATTATTGTGTCGATTGTGGACTAGTGCCCGTTGCTATAGCTATAGGAGTCCAATCCTTTTACTAGTAATTTATATATTATGATATATATATATAAAATTTAAGGGAAGTAAACTTTGAATTAAAACATTTTATTGCTAATAGTTTCATGCTTAAAAAATAATCTTAAGATAAAAGAAACAAAAAAAACTACATATGCCACATGCATGATCAACAAATATATCAGGGTGTGGTGTGCTCATCTTCTGTTGTACATAGATAATTTGTATCATTTTTTAAGCAACAAGTGAATCGGCTTGGCAGTGGCATGTACTGGCTGCATGTACAGTAATGTCAAAGATTGTTCAGCCGCAGATGATTGTTATATTAATATTTGAGTCAATGAATAGCCTATCTAATTGAAAATCCAATTGGTTGACCTTTGCTCAAACTGAGGTTAATTTGAAAAATCTA
>JAOQGN010134402.1:0-11532 GCA_027564295.1 Himantozoum antarcticum
CTATAGCATATGGCACTATTATTTGTTCACTTGCTGCTTTTCAGCAGCATACATTACCGTAGTATTAAACCCACCCTATTGTAGAGATAATAGGGATTGTAGCTTGCAATTATTTTGAGGAAGTCATATTGATATAAAGAGACAATAATATTTGATAGAAACATTATTTTACTATTTGGTATGATGAGATTATCACTGGACATGTAGTTGAGTTGTGTACATGTACATGAGTTGAGTAGTAAGTTACTTGATTCCCTTTACCTGCCAGCCATTTTTGGACTCCGAATGAAGATTCGTTTTTTGACCAGTATGTGAAAGCAGAGAGTGATACACCTACCAACCATTACAGTTTTGGAAAGCTCCAAGAAGCAGCTTTCTCCTGATATGTAATATAAGAACTTTTGGTATGATCAGACTCTTTAAGTTGCTCTTAACTCAAAATTCAAGGATTTGCACTAACCCCTAACTCATTTATTGTTTTAGAACACTATAGACTATTGAGTGCTTAAAATGTTCTAGCTTATCTATTCACATGTGGTTGATGGGTAGATAATGACAGTATAGGGATTATTTTGAGAATCTTGCAAGAAGTAATTTGTAAACGAAAATGAGAATGCAAACTGGGCGATCTTTGATCAGCCATCGCACATGTTGTATGGTGACTAGACATTTGAAATTATAGATTCTAATATAACAGGACCTGGGCTTTGCAATGAGTACAATATCAAGTCTGTATTTTGAACAGTTTAGCTGCTATTACTGATTTAATCATGGGTAACTATAGTCTCCCATGCCAGCAAAGGGGTTGAAGAGTTAATTGAGTCAGTCAAGTGAGGTGGAAACCACAAGTGCACACAATAATTGTTCTAATCAACAAACCTTAAGTTCGCAGAGTTGTCTTCCCCCTTTTAATGATTTAGGTTAGCCTGAGACTCTGGCACTTAGGTTAGCCTGAGACTCTTTTTCGCTATTCATAGAATTATATCCCCTCTTATTGGCATTATCAGCCAGTAGTATGCATCCAAATGATATGTGCGGTCCTCACGGACATTCTGGAAGAAAACACATGCTACTAGGTTGATTTCGGTATCTATCTCATCCAGTACACAGCACTAATAGTGATGTTTCTATATTTATGCATCCAGCGGTAGACGAATGTAATCTAGAGCTAGATGACTGTGTCGAGGAGGCCATATGCAGGGATGAATTCAGAGGATTCTCATGTGGATGTGAGGAGGGCTTTGAAGGTGATGGCATCACGTGTACCAGTAAGTTTAATCCTATAACAATTTTACAATCCTTTTGTGACTTACATTAAGTAATAATGTTTATAATTTACTATATTTGGTAATCTAACGGCAAAGCAGTTTGATGGAATCCAACGGCAAAGCAGCTTGATGGAATCCAACGGCAAAGCAGTTTGATGGAATCCAACGGCAAAGCAGTTTGATGGAATCCAACCCTGCAATGCGTGATGCTACTATTATTTACAGTATTGACCAGGTGGAGGGATGTTCTCCAAGTCTCCTAAACCGCCATGTCATGGATAGGATCGCCACATGGACCTGAGTGGTGTGCTATATCACTCTGTACTTAGACCTCTGCCGCATAGACCAACATGATATTCCTTGTAACAAAGATGCTAAATAAATTTGACTAAGCTTAATATTAAGAAATCATGGGAATAAGAAATCATTTTATAGTTACAACATGTAAATGGTAACAATGCAAACTTGTGAATATATTTATTTCCTAAAGCAGACACATTGGGATTAATGAGTTTCCTATGTACAGTAATTTTCTATAAACTACACAATGTTTTGCCTTTTATGGTTTTGCATTTTTCTTAATTTACAAAGGAACGCTTTACACCTTTGACAGAGATAATTTCAATTCTATAATGACAGCAAATTTCAAATAATGAATTTTTTACCGAAAAAACTTCCTATCTTGACGGTACAATAACTTTTCTATGATCTTTTAAGTGTGTACGTACATGTGTGCCTCTGGATATCTCTATGTGCATTATCTCATTGTACACATTTGGAATACACCAGTAACAGCTACCCTTTCATTCATAAGCAACAATTTACGAATTTGAACTACACATTGCAAATATTTGCACCCGTCTATATTTGGGTTACTCTGACTCTTAGTTGTTGTAAGGTATCAAGGACCTCTCGTAATGATGTTCGATATTTATGGATACTTGCTTAATGTAGATACTGATGAGTGCTCAAATGGACAGAACAGCTGTGACGTAAATGCTCAATGCGACGACAACGTCGGGAGTTATACCTGCGTCTGCAAGGAGGGCTATACAGGAACAGGGCAGTCATGTGATGGTATGTATAGCATAGTCACATGACAGCAGTCATGTGATGGTATGTATAGCATAGTCACATGACAGCAGTCATGTGATGGTACGTATAGCATAGTCATGTGACAGTAGTCATGTGATGGTGTGCATAGCATAGTCATGTGACAGCAGTCATGTGATGGTGTGTATAGCATAGTCATGTGACAGCAATTATGTGATGGTATGTATAGCATAGTCATTTGACAACAGTCATGTGATGGTGTGTATAGCATAGTCATGTGACAGCAGTCATGTGATGGTATGCATAGCATAGTCATACATGACTATGCTATGCATACCATCACATAATTGCTGTCACATGACTATGCTATACACACCACACCAATCAGCTGGTACATGTACCAGCTGATATGTGATGGTATGTAAAGCAAAGTCATGTGACAGCTGACATGTGATAGTATGTAAAGCATAGTCATGTGACAGCTGACATGTGCTGGTATGTATAGCATAGTCATATGACAGCAGACGTGTGATGGTATGTATATCATAGTTATGTGACAGCTGACATGTGATGATATGTACAGTATGGTAATGTGACAGCTGACATGAGAAGGTATGTATATTATAGTCATGTGACAGCTGACATGTGATGGTATGTATTATAGAAGAGTCATGTGACAGCAGACATGTGATGGTATGTATTATAGTATGGTCATGTGACAGCAGACATGTGATGGTATGTATTATAGTATGGTCATGTGACAACTGACATGAAATGGTAATCATAATAATAATAATAATATCATTTACTTACATGTTTACTTAGCCAGTCCGTCGTTGCCGACTATGACTGACTTTCCATAAATTCGCTTTCTCGATTTGTCACGTTCCTTTGCCATATCGTACCACTCAGTTGTTGAGATGCAAAAGTCCCCCAAGTTTCTCTCGATCGCGCCTTGATATCTTAATTAGGTCTCCTATGGTTTCTGAATCCGTTGGAGAGTTGAGAGAAGAGTATATGTCTGGGGAGATGATCATCATCCATTCTCACAATGTGACCTCTCCAGCGTAGAGTTCTCAGCATCAGTAGTTTATGCATGGACTCAAATCCTGCTCTCGCCAAGACTTCAGTATTGGAAATGTGTTGCCACCATTTGATGTTCATGATGGTCTGTAGATGTCTCATGTCTTCACTTGATTTCTATAGATGGTCAAACTCTCTACTATGCCATACAACAGCTTAGAGCTTACTATAGCCTTGTACACCTTGCACTTGGCTTTATTTGGTTCATTATGATTCTTTCATAGCCATTGGGTGAGCCGTCCAAAAGTTGATGAAGCCTTGGATTCAGGAGTTCACTGTCAAGTTTGTTGTTTTTGCTATGGCACTACTAAGGTATACTGGATACATTATTGAGTATGTTGTCCTCAATGTGCACAGATCGTTCTCAATGTGTGCAGGTCGTCCTCAATGTGTGCAGGTTGACCTCAATGTGTGCAGGTTCCGGTAATTTATGGTGTTCTGGTACAGGTTGATCAAGTACCTCTGTCTTGTTCATATTTATTTGTAAGCCGAAATTGTGTGCTGACTTGACAAAAGCAGTTGTTATGGATTGAATGTCCTCCAGTGAGTGTGCCACCAGTGCACTATCATCAGCAAACATTAATTCTCTTAAACATCTTTTGGTGTTTGTCTTGGTCCTGAATTTTGATATGTCAAACAATTGCGGGTCAGGTCATGGTTGAATGAATACTCCCTTGTTCAGGTCTCTAAATACGTCCTCAATGACTGCAGACAGATAGATGCTTAGTAATCATCCTTGTACACATACTTGTTTGACACCATTGGTCACCTCACAAGGCACTGAGAACTCTCCATTTGACGATGCATGGGCATTCATACTCTGGTGGAACCATTCATACCCTGTTGGAGGCATTCAGACTCTGGTGGAGGCATTCATACCCTGCTGGAATCATTCATACTCTGGTGGAGGCATTCATACCCTGGTGGAAGCATTTATCAGTTTGACAAACTTTTCAGGACATTCATATTGTTTAAGAACAGCCCAAAGCCAGTCTCTGTTGACTGTATCAAATGCCTCTTTAAAGTCAATGAGTACATCGTAGAGAGGTCTGTTCTGCTCTCTGTATTTTTCTTGAACTTGTCTTAGTGTGAAAATCATGTCAATAGTACTTTGGCGATCAGACTATACACTGAGTTTCTGGTAAAATAGTGGTTGAGATATGATCATTTAGTCTGGTTAGTAGAATTCTAGCAAGTACCCTCCCTGCAATAGAGAGGAGAGAAATACCACAGTAGCTCCCACAGTCTGTTATATCTCCGTTCTTGAAGATGGTAACCAGATTTGCATCTTCCCATTCTTGAGGAATTTCATCTGTTTACCAGAGTTTGATTATGAGCATCCACAACAAATGTTTCACCTCAATACCGCTGCACTTTAGCTGCTCTCTGGGAATTTGGTCCACACCAGCAGCCTTCCCATCGTTGGTGAAGCTAAGGGCTCTCTCAAATTCATCAAAGTCTGGTTCCTAGTTCATTCAGTCAGCGGTGTCGATTCTTTCAAGATAAGCAAGTGCACTTTGTGATGCACTACTTGATATATTTAGTAGTGTGTTAAAGTGTTCAGCCCAGCGAGCAAGAATTTCAGAGTTCTCAGAGTGCAGCTGTTTTCCATCTGTTGATTTTAGCTGAGTAGGCCGATTTGTCCTTGACCCATACTTACTTTAGTCCATCATAGAATCCCTGTTGTTTGTGTCAGCATAATATTGTAGTTCTTCTGCTTTGTCTTCCGACCGCATGGTTTTCATCTCTCATGTAGCAAGTTGGAGCTCTCTACATGCTTTCATATAGGCCTCCGGTTTGAGTGAATTGGTCTAGAGCTTAGGATGGTGATGTGAGTTTGATTTCTGTCTGCTAGTAGCTTCTTTACATGGTCATCATTCTCATCAAACCAATATTTATGTTTGCGTAGGTGTTCCTAAAACCTCTTTTCCTGTGTATGTGAAAATTTCCTTGAGTGATGTCCAGCTCTTGCTGGCCTCTTGTTCTTGAATTAGATTATTTTTCTCTGACAACTTTGTCTGTTCTCTTCTCGAATTTTGTTCTGTAGGACTTGAGCTTCAGCGTTACTGTATTAAGTTTGGGGGTATGGTGTACAATGTTTTGCCTGGTTTTGATCTCAATTATAAGTTTTACTTTTGAGCAGATCATCAGATGGTCAGTTGAGCAGTTGGCTGGTCTCCTGACTCTTCTGTTATTGAAGTTGTGTCTATCCCTCAATCTCGTGATCACAAGCCAATCTGATGCCAGTTTTTGGATCTGGGGTGCATCCAGGTAGTTTTGTGTGTATATAGATTAGTGGTTGTTTATAGATGGTGCTGGTAATTATAAGTTCATGCAGAGGTTGAGCAGTCTTTCTGCATCTGCGTTGACCTTACCAATTCCATCCTGTCCTATTACATTGGGCCAAGCATTGAAGTTGTTACCTACTCCTGCATTAAAGTCACCCAGTATGATGAGTTTGTCATTTTTACATTGGTGGATTATTTCTGCCAGTCTCTGATAGAAGTGGTCTCTATCTTCTTCAGTGCATAGGCACTTTTTCTTTTGGTGCAGGAGGATGCATAATGTTATTAGCTCCTCACTAATAGGCATTGGTTTTTGTGTTATATATTTTATGTGCATGTCGTAATTGCAAAAGTTACTTAATGATCTTGTCTTTTCCCTTCTTGTTGACCAACCAGTGAAATATGTAGCCGGCGAGTTCTTCCACAAGGCTTCCCGACTCACTGAAACAAGTTTCACTGAGTGCTGCAATGTTTATGTCATATCTTTTGTGCTCTCTGGCTCCTAGCACTGTTCTTCTTTTGGCTCTGTATGAGTTATCTGAGATGTCTAGTAATGTTTGAGCATTCTATTCTCCTAGTTTTATCTGTTCTTTCTTTGGTTGTCTGTCTGGTAGCAACAAGCAAAGAAAAGAAGCTTTTGCAAGTTACCACCTTCTCCTCTCTCGGTGAGCTGTTATCGCAAACTACTGGCAAGGACAGGGCAAGATGAGTAGCGATTACAGTCACTGCATTGATTAGCTGGAACAAAGGGAAAGTTTCCTCGTTGGACCATCTTTATTTAACGCTAGCGAAAACAAGAGTTTCTTCTAAGCACTATTTACTAAAACCGACATTAAGAACTAAAAATTTACAAATGGGTTTTCAATTTAGATTTAAAGAAGATAAACTCATTTGGGACCAAATATCAGCAGGAAGAGAATTAAAAGCTTGAGATATAGAATAAAAACAGCATTTTTTTCTATCCCATTGGTAAGTCTGGGAGGCGACTAAGATGCCATTGGTTAGTTGATTAGTGAAACTAGAAAGTGACAAAGATGCCATTGGTTAGTTGATTAGTGAAACTAGGAAGTGACAAAGACACCATTGGGTGATTGCTGCTTCTCTCTGCACATGTGAGAAGTATGCTATTGGATAAAAATACGGATGAAGTCAAGAGAGGTGTACTAGGGTAAAACGAGCTGCACTACATCAAGAGGTGGAAAGTATTTAGGAGCTATATTATGTAGAATCTTAAAGCCAAACACAGACAACTTCAAAAATGTACTCTGTCTTTAATAAGTAGCCAATCTATAACTACCATAACTACAGTTTCAGGGCAATGACCATATATTTTATGTTTCGCTAATTGAATTAATCCATGTGCTGTATCTTACTAAGCATTTGACAGGAAAAGGGATTCTTGAGAATTACATGATTCAGAAGCATGATTAAAAACAACCAGTTCTGGTAATAAAATTCAAAGTTTGTGGAACTTCACAGGAAAATGTAATTTGAGGTACAAAGTTTAACTTCAAGTTTCTGGAACTATTTGACTGTCACTGTGAATATCTTGTAGATATTGATGAATGTGACGCCGATACAGATAATTGTGATGACAATGCTCAGTGTACAAATAATGATGGCAGTTTTACCTGTACATGTAATGAAGGTTTTACAGGAGATGGAGTCAATTGTGCAAGTAAGTAAAGCTAGCAGTAAGGCACTGCTGAGTGTTTAGGTTTGGAGTTTTTGTGGAATCAATTGACATATTAATGTGTATCTATTGACATATCTATATGTATCCATATAGTATATATATCCACATAGTATGAGGCAATATCAGGGTACATAGTTTGACATCAAGTTTCTGGGACTGTTTGATTGTCACTGTGAATATCTTGTAGATATTGATGAATGTGACGATGATACAGATAATTGTGATGCTAATGCTCAGTGTACAGATACTGTTGGCAGTTTTACCTGCGCATGTAATGAAGGTTTTACTGGAGATGGAGTCAATTGTGCAAGTAAGTAGACAACAAGGCACTGCCGAGTGTCAAGGTTTGGAGCTCTTGGCTTATCTGCCCTGGGTATCTCTGACCCCGAAGACGTGGCTTTGTATGCTGCCGTCTGCTGCCTTTCATCAGGTGGAATCACTGAGATCCGTTCGAATGTTGATTAGTCACTGTGCAAGTTGGTATGAAATTAATTAGCATGCCACAATTTTATGTTGAACGGTAAAATGAATACAGTTTGCCAGTCACTCACCCATATAACAGAATCACGGAATCCAATGTCATTGTCAGTAAAGTATTGCACGCATGGCACACATTTATCTATCTGCAAATAAATACAGGAAAAGTGAAATAGTCAAACCTCTCACATGCTGGATCTCACAGCTTCCCTTTCCTGCACTGCTACTCCGCAATTAAACTGGATTATTTTAGTTCAAAGTCCAAACTTTCAATGGGAAACACATAGCAATTAATTGATTATGAATGTGCATTTCAAGACAGGACGCACAGCTCAGACGATGGCCTTCCTGGACAACTGCCCACTGCCCACTGTCCTCTCTCAACACAATAGTAATTCTGACTGCTGCTGAGATTATGTTGAATGTATACAATCTCATTTCAATCGGATATTTGATCTGGATATCCGTCAACAACATATCAACTTCAACATAATTATCATTCTTTGATAGTTTGCAGTTCAGGGTTCTTTCAGTTCGCTCATTTACTTGACGAATTTGCTGAACACATACTAGCTTGCCTCAAGATTGTCTCATTTTATGCAGTTACATGTATATAGCCGCTAATTGCAAACAAGGGAATACTAATATGTTCACCTTTTGCCCATATTGTTTAAATTGTTCATTTGGAACCGACTTTAGCAAACAAATTTGGTTGCTCTAAAATCTACTTTAGATGATGCCCATGAACCTGAGATGATTTACAACCTCCTAAGATGTTTCTGTAGTGCCCTTTGCGGCAGCATGATTGTCTCCTAATTGATGCCACTGAAATTCAGTTGTAATTGATGCTACTGCTCCTTACAATGGCAAAATAATCCCATTCATCTTCAGTCTGTGCCGTTTGATTTGTGGATTTGTTAGAATCAGTGGATTTGTTAAAATATACTCCAAATAAATTTTAAAACCTGTAATGTATTTCGGTAGAAATTCCATCTGCTATCACCAGAGTATAAAAACTACGTGTTTGAGATCATATTGACATGGTATATATAGTGTAAGTCAATCAGGAAAATTGGCTTGCATTAACAGGGAAATTTCGGAACACCTAAGATCACAACCGTTAGGATAATGGAAAGGTTGTTCTGTTATCCACAAACCCCAAACCACTATAGATAATCGAGATCCTAGCGGTTGTGTGATCTTTGAGTTATGGAAACTTTCCTGATTGATTTACAATAGTATAATATAATACTATGCAAGTATGATCTTAGCACAGTATTATATATGCTCTGATGATGGCAGATGGAATTTCTACCGCGACACAAATTTCAAAATTTATTTGAAGTATATTTTAACAAATCCAATACTTCTAGCATAGTTACTTTTAACTAAACTCTTGAACCAAATTAACACTTTCAAACATTATTTATGCACATTAAATAAAATAGAGGAGGCCATTTACAGTCAAGTAGTGAAAGCAATAAGCTATAATTATAATTTTATTCCTTGGTAGACTTTGATGAGTGCAGTGAAGGGGGAGCCAACTGTGATGAAGCCAATGGCATCTGTAGCGATACAATTGGTAGTTTTACATGTACCTGTGATGAAGGATACGAAGGAAATGGAGTTACATGTATAGGTAAGGTACAATATATCATTAAGAGTTCAGGGGTCAAGGGCTCTGGCGTTAGAGGTACAAGTGGAAACTCATCGGTTCTACCAATAGCTATTTTCAAATGTGTGAGAAATTGATCTAGCACTATGTGTTCTGACCAGCGTATACTTGAGACCTCATATATCACAAGATAACCTCAGCGTATACTTGAGACCTCATATATCACAAGATGACCTCAGCGTATACTTGAGACCTCATATATCAGACGATAACCTCAGCATATACTTGAGACCTCATATATCACAAGATAGCCTCAGCGTATACTCGAGACCTCATATATCACAAAATAACCTCAGCGTACTTGAGATTACATATATTACAAAATAGCCTTGTAGTTTAAAGATCTGTCCGCTATCCTGATGGATCTGGCAGCTAGTTGACTCTAATAGTAATTGTGTACATCACTCAGACTATGTACTGTGTGACACACTCAGACTGTTACTATGTATTGTGTGACATCACTCAGACTGTTTTGACTGTTACTATTGCTCAGGTGACATATCTGAGCTAATCATTATCTGCCCCATGTCAATGTAGCTCAAGTCTCTATCTATGCAGCTTAGGCTGCTATGCAGTTACACCCGATATCTGTGCTAATTCACAGATTGCAGCACCAAATATACTTTTCAATACATGGTAATTATATGCACTGTGTGATAGAGCAATATTAATGGCTATAATTATCCAAAATAACTACATGTAATACATGTAACTAACTAATACCATAGCTAGATTACCAATTGGAAAATATTGAGTATACTAAACAAGCAAATGAGCCAAGAAGTTAATCAACAGTGTAAAATTGGAGTGCTGGAAAGGACAGATTGTGGTAATCCCCTTGTACCCAATTACAGATTGTGGTAATCCCCTTGTACACAATTACAAATTGTGGTAATCCCCTTGTACCCAATTACAGATTGTGATAATCCCCTTGTACCCAATTACAGATTGTGGTAATCCCCTTGTACCCAATTGTTAAACCGCTGTATACATCTCACTCAATTTTTCAAAATCGTTCTACTTAACTTTAAGGGTGATTTTGGCTACTATGTATGCTTGGTATTCGTGATTTAATGCATGGTAGAGTACAGAGACAGAGATCGCATAAAACCCATGGGAAAATAATTAAAATTAATTTAGTTAACGTATTTTCACGAATCCCTGGATGTCTTGGATGCGCCAACCAAGCGAATCCAGTGAAATAAAATAATAAAATAAACTTCAACTGTATTTGGAAGTTATTTCATTGTTTTGATATAGAACATTACGCCACACACACGATTAGTTAACCATAACAACTGTGTTGATTTTGGCAGACTGCGTACTGCTTAGGACTATTGCAGCGAACCAGATAATTGATACTCCATATGTTGTTTTTCCCTTAGTAGGTAAATATTTGCCTACACTCCAAAATGGGATGACCGTGGACTACGATATGACAATTTCGGCTGACCATAGTCTAGGGAATTATTTTGTACTGTGCTGTACTGGCCTGTGCTACTGTATGCCACAGTATGCTACAGTATACTTGAAGTATTTAATATGAGCCAAGCTTCGAATCCATCACACTCATCAATTCCTAATACACAATACAATACAAACATCACCCTTATACTGGATATTACAAAAATAATCTACAAGGCATAGTGGATTGCTACAATGCATTTATTTTGGGTTTAAACCTTGATAAAAATATATACATTATGTTTCGTCTCCTGCATATTTGTTTACAGACTGCAAACATGTATGTGGAGGTGTATTATGTATTGTATTGTATTGTATTGTATTGCATTGTTGTGTACTGTATTTGTATTGTATTGTATTTGTATTGTATTGTACTTGTATTGTACTTGTATTGTACTTGTATTGTACTTGTTTGGTGCTTGTATTATGCTTGTATTGTACCTGTATTGTACTGGTATTGTACTTGTATTGTACTTGTATTGTACTTGTATTGTACTTGTATTGTACTTGTATTGTACTTGTATTGTACTT
>JAOQGN010134513.1:0-11532 GCA_027564295.1 Himantozoum antarcticum
AAGTAGTGTAGTTCTTAGTGCTGTCTAGTGGAATTATGGTGCACCAGAAGTAACCTTTGTAACTTTCTAACTCTTGTAACCTTTGTAACCTTTCTAACTCTACTAGACTCAAAATGGTCAGGGGATTCAAATAAGCTTGGGTTCAAACTTCTAGGTGTGAAACTTCACTCCCAGTGGCAATAAATCTAATGATACTCGGCTTTTTCTATTTCCTGGTCTATGCCCCCCACCCACACACCCTCCACCCAACTCACAAATAGATTCATCTTCTAGATAATTTAGTTGTGATCACTTTTCATATTTACTTCAAGGCTCTAGCTCTGATACTTCTGTCAGAATATAGAAATTAAATGAGGCATATCAAATGTTGAAAATAAACTCCGTCAAACCTAAAGATAAACTCCGTAGTGAAAGAGTTAACCTGTTAGAGGCCAATTATGTATCCGATATTTCATTGTTCCGTTTTTGTCTTTAATGTAGAAACTTGCTGTAACATGGTCACATATTTTCAATATAAAGTAAATATGATGACTGAAGATACAAAAACAAAAATATAAAAAATATTAAATATAAAAATACTAAAACATTAGCTTATTGAGTATGCCACTACTGCATACTGCTAATTTTAATACTACAGCATTTCTAGGATGGTGTTATAACTAATTACTTTATATTTGAGCTTTTGCATGTGGAACTTACATTTTGAAGGTAGATATCTAAGGTGGTACACAAAATAGACACGCGTGCATAATGACGTCGATTATTGATGGGTTGAATGGAACTGATCAATGTTAAGGCAAGAGAACACTATATGATGTTCAGTTGTCTTACCTTGATAGCCTTGGCTGTTTCTAGTGACTGCTCTGCAGGGATGGATGGTTCACGTTCCCTCAATAAACTCTGAATAAAGTATGTAATATCTCTGCCAGCAATTGGAATGTGCTTAATACAACTACCGATGACGTAACCCTCTGCCACGGGGATGACGTGGGTGACTCCATCACCGGAGTCTATCACAGTGCCTGAATATAACATAACAATCATAGGCTAACATAGTGCTACTCTATTACAGTATTCCCTTTTCAGGGGTTAGAAAATGCAAAGTAAGAGTCGACCAGTGTTCCCACTAACACAAAACAAACAGCTAATCCTTTGTAAAGATAAAATTCCCAAAGTATATAGCTTTTAGTTAATGCATGCGGGTCAACAAACGAGTGACAAATGGCCGATGCTGGTAATGTTCCCTCACCCAATATTTCCAAATATATACAGTAATTGTTATTGTAGCCACTACTTTGTGGTTCAATACTTGGTTCAATGTGTCAGCGCTGAATACACTTCTACTGATGTATCCTGTAGTATGATAGCAACAAGACAAGACACACATGTAACTCCTAGTGGTGAGCTGAGATGAATAGATGTAACTCCTAGTGGTGAGCTGAGATGAATAGAGATGTACTGAGATGTGGTAGCTGATATACAAACCTGTTAGCGTCCTCTCGCCCACAGCTTTGCTAGCCCATGAGGCTGCCAATGCTAGTACTGCCTGCACAGCTATATATAATCCTGGTACATTAAATGACTCGAACATAATCTCTGCAGTGTATTCCCTGTTCTCCGGTGTGTTCAATGGAGGCTCTGTCTGTAAATACAGTATCAACAAGTTAGCACGTCTAACAGTTTCAAATATCGGATAGCACTGGCATGAGCACAATTTCACAAAGTTTAAGCCAACATTTACTGAAAGCGCCTTGACGTTTCCAGATAAAGATAGTCTATTGTGTCATTACCTCAGCGTATTACTGGATTAGACTGGAAGTCACTGTAATATTATATTGTAATATATATATTATACTGCAATATATAAACGTGATATAGTTTATAGTAAGACGGGTTCTATACAAGATCAGGGCGCACTTCGTCTATATATACAATTGCCAACTTTCAGTCAATAAACGTAAGCAGTCAACGAAACGCATTTTTCTACTTAAAAATCATTGTCAAATTGAAGCAGCATTACCAGCAGCAACAGTCGATATATATTTTATGTAACTATCATTAACGAACATTATGTAAAATAATTATATTGAGCGGTAATAAAAAGAAATATTTATATATATAGATTTACAAATAAATTACACACAAAATGTAATATATTATGAAAATGGAATGAATGTATGTTAGTATGGAGAAACTGTCAGGTTGCCAGACCATCACTGCTGCATTAATGATGCTTTATTTATTTTTACAAGTCATCTATGGCCATCTGGATGGGCCTACTGAATAACTGCATAGAGATAATACATGCATCTATCTACCTGCTGCAGTCCTACATATTATGCAACTTATGACATCACTAGGCAATATAAACTGCATAAGCTTGTGTGGCTGTATGTTATCAATTATCAGTCACTATAAAAACAGGTATTCACTGACTAATAACATTCACGCTCCGATTTAACCAAGGTAGGTCATCAATTACATGTATAATACCTTGACATTATACAGTGTTAGCATTGGCACAAAATGGAAAGTTGTTCACACTATGTACTATGTGCACAGTAATAAACAACTTGAGATAATCCAAACTGACACTGTCACAAGTTGAGAGAAAACAGGTGCTTTATATGCATCTCAGATGATATGGAAGCTAATATAATGGACTAATATATTAATTATCACGACAACTTTCCATTTAAGATGACAGCGAGTTGATTTCTAGAGTGGTCACCATGAAATCGAACGAGTGCTATCCCAAAGTAAGATCCTTACATATTGTTCAAATGAAATGAGACTGCACAAACTGATTGCTCTGAGTGCTACTTACAAGCTACGAGCTACTTACAAGTAGAAAATAGTGATCCTCAGGTTCACATCTAAGATATTTAAATATTGTCTGTTCATAGAATCTCTCCATCAGATCCCAGTCATCTATTATTCCGTGACGAATTGGCCACTGAAACAGCATGGATGGATATTATGAAAGTTAGTCAGGCAATGCCATAGAGATACATCAACACATTATGAGATTTGCCAGCAGGTGTCCTCAAATATCACAAACAGGAAAGTTCTTGGTGACTGATTAACTGTCACACTGTGTGTTGACTGTTGATGCGGTCACACTTAGGTTGTGAAAATATAGAAATAACATAAAAAATATATCGAATTACATAATCAATATTATGCTGGTTTTCACCTAGTAGATGAAATAGAAATTGATATACGAGTATGATATGAATGAAATTGTTTATTTTTCATTTGAAAGTTATTTTTGAGCGTATTGGCGTTGGCACATTACTATGGTTATGGTATAAAAGGATACTTTAAAGTCACAAAACGAGAATAGACAATTCCCACACATTTGACATGCAATGGAAAGAGCTCTCTATATCATTTCCTACCCACTCACCCGACCTCCACAGAGAGCTTGGAGATTGAGCTAATTAAGATGCCTCCTTATCTAACATACTTCATAAAGCAATCGCAACATTTCTGTTCATAGAATCAAAGTCAAAAAATTTCTGCTAGCTAATTAGTGGATCGTGTATGTGTATCAATGGTATAATAGTAGACCATTTCTTCTGATAATGTTCTGTTAACAGGCTGTGCCAAGGCCATTTATCGGCAGTTACAGCAATTTTTAGCTTAGAGCAGTTTCCTGATTTGGGTTTGGTTTTGGGAGGTAATTTGTAATTGATGAAGAACCATATTTTCACTCTTGCAGGAATTATGAGAAAATAAGCAACATATTGTATCGAGCATAAAAATGCGACTCTAGTTTGGGGTTCATCGTCAAACTGTAAAAAATAAATATGTCTGTTATACTATAACTCAGCCAATGCATTGTTAGTTGGTATAGCATTGAGTGTAATTGTTCAGTCATTCATTTATCTTACATAATCATTGGAGATCCTATATACATAGCAACACTAAGAAGTAAGAAAACTCAAGTAATTCACACACATTTTGATAAATCAAAGCAATGAACAAAGTACTAGTGTTGAGATTGTTTTAGTATGTAATAGTACTTGTCAATGAGCTAATTACTCTATTGTTTGCTGCTCTACAGTGCATGTGAGGGAAGGAGTGCAGGCTGTAAGTAATTAGGAACTAGTAATGCAGATCTACAATCAAGGAAGTACTAGCAAGCACTACCATTCTATCCAAGTATCAAGTAGTTAGTCACACTAGTGAAGCAGCTAATAGGTTTTAGCTACTGATTGTAGTTCATGAGCAAACAAAGACTGGCTGCAATCTTATACAAAGATAATATGTACATATATATTATGTAAGTGGTTGTTAGGCCAAATACCCAATGAATGTGATTGCATACCGGTACTCAAGAGTTTGGAAAAAAACTTATTCTTATTCTAAATTCATTCTTAACTTATTCCTATTTACAACGACTCACTATAATTGAAATCAAAAAGTTTCGGTAAAATGTCTTTTAGGGTTTTAAGTTAATAAACATGGTGTTAATAAACATGGTGTTAAACTATGCACTTCATTTTATATACTTGTGTGTATAATTGCCTGTTTACAGGAGCACAAATGAAATATAAATAATTAATAAATCTCTGTTCAAATGTCATGATCATAAAATTGTGTCAAGTGGGGATCTATTCCCCACTTGACAGTGTTGCCTCTCTACCTGCAGAGCGGAGATAGACACCTAATGATACTGTGTTACTACCTACAGTACCTAGTACTTAGGCATAACCCACCTTTACAGAATAGCCTGTGGCTGACAGCGCCTCATCTCCTATATAAAAGTTGAGATCCTCCACCCCTGACCCGAGTCTCCTAGATGCTTTGTCACCTACACTTGCAGATTCCTTGATTGCTATAGCCGAGGGCATTATATATTGTGGCTCTGAATTACCGGCATACCCCATTTTGGTGTACCTAAATAAATTAATAACAATATAGTATTAATAGAAACATTTTGGGCCTAAAGAATACAAATCATTATTCAGCAGGCAATATAATAATGTAATATAGCTCAGCAAAGGCAAACCTTTTTTTGTTACTTTTAGCTCTACAATTAACAATTGCATATTACTAATTGAATATTTTACTACTATAACGATTAAACTATGCAATACTTTTATTGCTGCATTTCAGAGCTCATAAATACTAATTCGCAAAATATTAGGGTTGAATTTTCATATTACGATCAGTTGTAGCCTGAGATTAGTGGTTGGGGTTTTGGGTTGAGTGTTTGGGGTTGATGTTACCTGGGTTTCGGCTCGCAGGCTACAACCGGCCATAATAGAAAATGGCTACCAAATATTTGCAATTTTAGGCAACGTTATGAATAAACTATATACTTCATATAAAATAAAATTGAATAAATAAATAAATAGGCCTAAATATTGACTTTAGATGCTGATAATATTGCTACCTAATATATCAGACAGTGCATACAATTATAGTATGTTGAAAATCTACTAGCTGTAGCCACAGAGGCTGGGCCTATTAGCGATGTCTCGGTTTACTTTTTTTTAACCGATTTAAAACCGTTTTTAATACTTTGATTTAATAGCTAACGGATTCAGTTGAGATGCCAACCGATTCAGATATTTTATTGATCTAAAGTGCTCAAGGAAATGAAATTTGGCAATTGTTAGCTATCATGTGTCAAACGTGTGATGAATGCCTCTGTGATGAGATCTCAATAAATTGTCAAGAGTTCCGAACATCAGCCCTATTAGTTTAGTTTTCCCACGCTACAGGTATAAACATAGTTAACAGTGAAGTTCTGTTAAAACAAGCAAAAATAACATAATAAGACCGATTTAGATACAAATGAATTTTACCCATATCGTTGCCAGTTCAGATTTAGCGAATATGAACTGTCATTTCTCTATTAAATATGTACTGTCATGTAGCACCCTAAGGCCGCGAATATACTGGGGTATCAAGGTTACAACGTATATAGGTGTAGACATGGAGCAACAAATTTTTTTTCAAAATGGTCCTTCGGAAAACATTTTCAGCCAATAAGGTTCGAGCACGGGTAGCTCCGGCTTGGTGGATCTTGTGCATTGTGTGGTAAAGGTGACTATACAAAACTGCTACTTGTCCCCAAACTATAAATCATACATCCTTCCTAGTTACCTGCATCCCATTTTTCTCTTTGCAAATTGCAGACAGACGGCACATTCAGCTTTGAAAAGAGCTATCACTTGTTGAGATCCGACGTTTTAGTGAACTGTTAGCGAGTAGAATTGTCCTTACGTTGCGATTGTCATGACTAATTTACTAAAAAGCCCAAGGCGCAAGTACAGGAAATTTTCTAAACGTGGCTGATGTTGTGCGTGGCTCTCACTGGAAATCGAAACGGGCGTACCTATTGAATCCGACATATAAAAACGTTGGTGCCCTGCAGATTCTACCAACCAATTATATTAAAGCATGTGTCCATTGCAAAAGTTGGAAAGCGTAGTAGTCGGGTTTCACCATTATTAGGCCTCTAATAATATGGTTTGGCTTAATATGTAAGCCCGTCTTAATTCCAGTGAGGGACGCGAACAACATCAGCCATCTTTAGAAAACTTCCTCTATAAATTTTATTTATAGAGGTACATTTATTTTACTACTTGCGCCTTGGGAATTTTTGTAATTAGCCGCGACAAGTGCAATGTAAGGACAAATCTGCTTGCTAACAGGTCACTAGAAGGTCTAATCTCAATAAGTGATAGCTCATTTCAAAGTTGAAAGTCTCATCTCTCTGAAAGTTAAGAAAAAAATGGGATACAAGTAACTAGGAAGGATGTATGATTGATAGTTAGTTCATGGACAAGGGAAGTAGCAGTTTTTTGTAGTAACCTTCACAAACACAATACTTACTAAACGTGCCGAAGATACAAGCCGGAGCTAGCCTGTGGGTTCGAGCATAGATTATATTATCATAGGTCTACGTCAGGTCAAAGTTCAATATGTCAGAAATTAAGTGTAGGCATAGGGTGGTGGCAACGTTGACGCTTTTTAAATTACGGCTAGTGTTGCGCTCAAAGGCTAGCTTCGCATTGGATCTTTGTCTTCGCTTATTAGTATGGTGAAGTGTTGGGTAGGTAGCCACACAAAACTGCTACTTGCCCACAAACTATCAATTATGCAATTATACACACTTTCTAGTTAGTTGCATCCCATTTTTCTATTTACTTTCAGATAAATAACATTTTCAGCTTCCAAATGAGCCATAATTTGTAAAGATTTGACCTTCTAGTGACTTGGTACCAAGCAAATTTGGTCTAACATTGCACTTGTCATGAGTTATTGACGATCTAGCCCGAGGCACAAGTGACGAAGAATTTATAAAGATGGGTGCCATTTTCAGCAACCCATTTGCGATTGAGACGGGAGTACCTATTACATCCAAGGTGCAAAAAGTGTTGGAGGTCGGCACTTTGCACAGGAAGCATGATAGTAATGCCCACAATCTGTAATATGATTGGTTGGTTAAAGCGCCGGGCTCCAACATTGTTATATGTCGGGTTTAATAGGGACACATGTCTCAATCGCAAGCAAGGGTCACAGATAATGGCAGCCATTTTTAGATATTTTTCTCCACTTGTGCCTCGGGCTAGATCATCAATAACTCGTGACAAGTGCAATGTAAGACCAAATTTACTTGGTACCAAGTAACTAAAAGGTCATATCTCAACAAATCACGGCTCATTTTGAAGCTGAAAGTGTCATCATTCTACCCGGAAGCAAATAGAAAAATGGAATACAATTAACTAGGAAGTGTGTATAATTGATAGTTTGTGGGCAAGTAGCAGTTTTGTGTGGCTACCTTACCAACAGCACTTTGCCATACTACTAAGCATAGTCGAGGATCCAACACGTAGCCAGCCGGTGGTTGCGCTGCAGTGTGTTTGCACCTTAACACTACATACAGAGTGACTTGACAGAGAATGAAACTACTGACCACTCACAGCACAGACACTCGACTGATAGTGTTAGGCCACAATGCACACAGAGCAAGTGCTACTATAGCTATATTACATATTTATACATGAAACAAGAAATTCATTTGAAATCAGCACAGGAATTGAATAACATTAAGATTATATTATCATCGAACATTGACAATAATAAATCATTAATTGATTATTAATGATAATAAATCATAAATAATAATATAATAATTATAATGATTTATAATTTTCAAATAAACAAATTTCAATTAATTTAGTGAAGTATAAATTTCTATTTTATTTTATTTCACTTTCAAATGAATTTATTTTGCAAGATATTTATATATATATATATTTTGAAAAAACACCATATTACATGTTTACTTACTCGTACTTGTAGAATAATTGCTAACTTCGCTTTACAGGTTATAGCAATGTGGCATAATCGTAATCGTTTAAACATTCCGGGTCATTTGATTATAATTATAATCCAATCAAATTAATTTAACTTCAATTTATAAAAAAAAGTCAGTATAGATCACATCTGTGTTTATATTACACACTATATGCTAGCTAAGTTGAACTCGACTACATAATATAACAATTATACCAACTTGCCACAAGTAACAGTTTACTAACACTAACAGTAACACCATGTTTACATTGACAAGTACTTTACTATTAAGCTTAATGTGGGGCTTTCTTACCCAGTACCAGTATCCACAACAACTGCAGGCATCCGACCAGCCATTGTGCTATAAATTTGTGACAATTGGAAGTGGTGGAATGTTAATTAGTGGTCTACAACAAGTTACATTTAATCAATCTAATAATGTCATCAAAATGATTTCCTCCTCTACAGGAACCCGGAAGCAGTTAGTGCGAGCCGGTCATGGAGCATTGTGGGGGGTTAAAAAATGTTAGTGCAGACACCCGCTTACAATTCGTAATTTCATAAAAAACCTTTAACAACATGTGGACAGCAATAGGACGCCACACGGGGCTATGCAGTTCCACTTTCATATAAACAGTGGATCAATTTGTATCTTGTTGATCAGCTGAACCAAAGGTTTTGGTTATCTTGCATACTTTGGAATATCATATTTTGATTTTGTAAATGTATCTTTATACAATGAATTGCCATAAATTACTTGCAAGTGTGAGGACAAATTAAGCAAAACGTAACAGAGATATGCCTAAATTCTCTGGCGGAGTGACCTGGCGCGAGGCGGCTGCACGAGCCAACTTTAGTTTTAATGAATAACAGTATGGCACATGTAAGAATTGGCAGAGAAAGCAGGCTGTGCATCCATGGTGTCTGGTGAAAACTAATAAATTAAATTGTAACAAATTGTAATCTCCTGGATAAAATTGTTGTAAGTAATTTGAATATGATTAGATGCAATATATATTTTTTAGTTTGGGCTAGGCCTTCTACTTCTATGGTTGCCCTATTGGGTTATGGTTGGTGTAAAATTATTAAAATTAAACCAAACTAACTGTACTATTAAATAGTATAAAACTACTGTATTATTTTTTCAAAATATTATTCTACTGTCATTGTGCGTTAATTATAGTCTACTCTACAGCTACAAAGCAATGTGGTTGGGATTTCTTATGGCCTTCAGTTGCCTGAGATATGTGTTTGAGGTTGAGCATATAATGTGCATTCTATGACATTACACAGGAGTAAATTCGGTCTAAAAGTACACTAGAACACTAGATAAGCAAACACAACAGCAAAGAGTTAGTATGTTTTTACATGTTATGTCCAATAACACATTATTTATTATTTCCCTTTTTTGTACCCACCCTTAATTTCAATGAATCTGTGCACGGTATGTCTACCCGTTCAGACAGTTATTACAACCCTACTGCATGCAACACTAACTTATATTTACAAAGCATTTTCATTAGGGAGCTCTGCCTAGGAGAGCTGACAGCAGAATAACAAAATAGCCCTATTTGATCAGACAGTCCCACTTTTACTGTTTTTAGAACTCTTACACGACAAGACGAGCATTCGGTTTTGGATCACAGGCTACTGGACGCTATTGTAACTGTTTACGTCTACCCCATGTCTACCAACAATGTATATAATTATAATATAGTTGTAGCAATTGATATTGAATTGTAATATTATTATAAATTGAAAATAAATAAGTAAATGGAACATGCTGTGCTGTAGTCATGATTATGATTACTTTATTTGGTAGACATGGAGAATGGCGTTCAGTAGGCTGTGTCCAAAATTTTAAACCTCAAACCCAAACACCCAACTGCAAAACGGTAACTACTAATCTCAAGCTACTGGCCGTGAAAAAACACCCAACCATTTATTTTAGTTCTCAGGATGTTGATAGCTTATAAATAAACAAGAGAGTTTGTTATACTAATATTACATGAGGAGCTGCAACTAGAGCTGCAACTGGAGCTGCAACTAGAAGCTGCAACTAGAAGCTGCAACTAGAAGCTGCAACTAGAAAATGATTCAAACTTTGTTCGGCAGGACCTATATAACAAATGCAGAGTTTCAACCGAAGTACATGTTAAATAGTGTAACGATGCCGGACACCATGACTTTTGCTAACCTAGCACTGGCAGAGTCTTTATTTTACTCTGTTTAGGTGGGAGAATGTTGGCAAATGGCATCAAGGCCGTGATTTTTTGCACTATTATTTTTTTTAACACAAATCTGGTCATATCCAGAATGTCAACCACGGTGTCCATGCCTTCTTGAGCTAGGCGATCATCGCAGGACTCCAACTCTAGCAATTTTTCATGGCATATTTCTGCATGCCTTCTAGTAATATACAGCTTTTGCACGGTGCCAAGGGAAACCATTGTGCTGTATTTAGGTCAGTACATTAACAATGTTATCATCAGTGGTAAGTGACCCCACCAGGATCAGTGGTAAGGTAAGATGTTCAGTATACATAGGAAAATCTTGATCGTTCAATTATGACTTAATATGGGAGTTAGAGTTGAGTAAAAGGTTGACAATTTTCTTATGATGTGCTAATTTATACATAATAATTCTACCTAGTATATAATATGGTTGGAATGTTATATAGAGTTGAGTAGCCTGTGATTATGAGATTGGTGATTTTTAGTTTGGGGTTGAGGTTTTGGGGTTTGGATCACAGGCTATTGCACACCATTCTACATGTCTGTATTTAATATCATCGTTACAAATTATATATTTAGCACACCGAGTTTGAACTGGGGTTGGAATGTCTTCTGGGGTCGTTTTGACAAAAGAGCCTGCAATTTGTCTTTGGAGTTTGGGGTAGGGGCTTGAGATTATTATTATTATTTCAGATATTTATTAAGGTTTGCCTTGAAGTTTAGAAAACTTTTTGACCTCATTGGTGTATTACTACTAGTGTGATATGTATGCAAAAGAAAAAGAAAAGCAAAAAGGAAAAGAACAAAATTTTGCGATGGAAAATATATTATTAACAGTTGAACTTCATTAAAATATGAAAAAGCACCATTTTATTGGTACGAGTATGGTAGGTCCTATTGGTATTAACTACCAAGCTGATTGCCTGATTTGGATCAAGAATACTAAAGACTGACTAAGATGTAACTAACTATTAATAGT
>JAOQGN010134624.1:0-11528 GCA_027564295.1 Himantozoum antarcticum
ACTACAATAGTACAGTACCTGCCGCAGGAGATCTTCTGCTAAAGTGGCCTACTTTCCACTATGGGGCCTGACCACCCGGAGCCCCCTTCCCATACCTTGCCTCCCATACCAAAACCAGTCCTGAGTTATTTTACAATACTCTATCTAACACCAGATGGTTTTATTCATGAAAAGTGAGCCAATCAGTGAAAATGATCAGTCCCTAAATTACTTACAGTACGTATCTGATCAAATATCAATATATCCCAGACCCTACCTTAATTGGGTGAAAATGCACTTTCGCACCGGGTTTGGTTAGGGTTTAAATTAGGATTACGTTTACATGAAGGCTTCAGGTCAATCAGGTGCTATTAAAAATGCATTTAATAGCGCCCTTTCTCAAATTGATCTATTTTTCGAAATCTATAAATATAATTTTACGTACTGACTGTATACGTAATACTAATACGCTACCACTACCTAATACGCCATACTAACCTTTCCACTAAACGAAGCGGGGTAAAATGTAACGCAGGTGACATATCCACTGCACAATCCAGCATAATAGTTGCTTGCTTAAATTTTAGCACATAACATGGTGCTTTACAGCTTCGGCCCAAAGAATACTTAAAATAAAAGAAATAGTCAAGATGAATTTAATTTGTTTTAAAACCCTCCATTTATACTCACAAGTTTCATTTTCTTTTTGGAGAGCAAAGTATTATAAAGAGTCAAAACAGTCAACCATTTTAAATTTGGCAATATACAATCTCGAGCCCAGAGTCTCCCCTTTTTTGGTCAGCGGAGTGCGCGCGGGGGAGACTCTGGGGTAATTGGATTTAATTACCTCTGAAACGAGAGGTTCCGGTTGTTATGCGCATGCTCTTCACAAAGCTGCTGAGCTTTGTGCTTATGTGTTCGTGTAATTTACCATGTGCCATAGAATTTAATAAAATGAAATCTATTATTTATGTTCTGTGCCCATTTAAAAGGGGCGGATTTAGGGTACGTCGAACACGTCAAGCGACGTACGCAAAAAATCGAGACTAATTTATTCAATGAATTAATTTATTTCGGAAAAACTTCAAAAATAAATATTCAAGTAAAAGTTTGAAAAATAAATATTCGAACTTTAAAAATGTTTTAATATATTTTGAAATCTTTGAAATTTTCAAAAATTTTACTTTGCACGTAAACAATTTCATTTTTTAACGTTGAAAATTGTTTAAAAATTTTTAAACAATTTCTCAGCCCGCGTATAATGGCCACCCTAATCGAAATATTAATGGCCGCCCTAATCTATGCTTTTCTACCAGCCTGCTAGTCCGTCGAAATGAATCCTTATCGCTTGCCTTGTCAGGCGCCAGGTACGTCGAAAAATCCCAAATCCGTCGAATCGAATCTAGCAACCAATCAGCGTTCGTAATTTTCGATTTAGACCAATGAAACTCCAAGTCCGTCGAAACTGCTTGGACGGGTGTTTCGACGTACTTCAGGCTAATAAACCCATTATGTCGGGCTTCGACGTATCAGGCAGTAAATTGAGCGAGTTACCTACACTCAATCATGGCTGCTAGTACAAGCGTGATCGAACGTGTGCAAAGCGCTCTAACGAGTAAAGACGAAAACTTACTTCGCCAAATTCTTCGTGAATCGACGGGAAAATTGCAATCGTGTGCTGTTCTCTCTGATCAAGAGCATATCGCAAAGATTGGAAAGACCTTATACAGGCATTTTGGCGCGGAAATCTATATTCCGAAATATGTCAAATTGAGAAAATCAAAGTCCACGGCTGTTAGGTAAGTTTAGATTTTAAATACTATAGATTAGTATATAACGGTAACGTGTCGTCTGACTCTGACTGTAGACTACAATGATTGATGTAGTTTAAATTTAATGATATTAAGATATTCATATAAAACAGCAAACATGAATCGATTGCGTTTTTAATAATATATTCATTTATTCATCTTGATTCAAGTGAGTAATGTGATCAGTCAACCTTACCAGGCGAATTTCTATGTACAATGAATTCATTAAACTTTTATAGATCTGAAGCATCTGGAAATTGTTTGTATAGTTCTGTGTCTTTAATGCTGGTTGGTGACAATTCCTTGGTCGGAGATTTGCGAGCTATGACATCAATCGAGCTTTATCTTAATGCCAATTTCTATAGCGATCATCCACACTTCTTGTCTTCGTTTGACAAGCACAAGGTAAGTATTTGTCAATGTTTTAAAAATATTTTGCCTATGTGTGCTTCGTATCAAGCAGTTGACTGCAGTTTGTCTGGAGATCAGCTTGTCAAGAAGGAAGCTATTCTAAATTGTAGTGACAAGACATGGTCTAGTTTTTTATGTATTCTAGCTTTGGCTTCTGTTACCAATCGAAATGTTTTTTGCTATTATCCTGACTGTGGAGAAGATCGATTTAAATTACTTTTTAATTGTATGATTGAGCCTTGTCCACCTATCAAAGCTGTGTCTTCTGATCTTCACATATTGTTTTGTTTTGAAGGTATTGTTAAAGCAGGTCAAGTGTTTAAACCTAATCATTTTGTCCCTCTTATTTTCCACGATTCTAGTGGAAAATTAAATAAAAGAAAGCTACAACGACCAGTTCCATCAAACCTACCCAAACAAATGTGCTCAAACTCCTCAATGGTTGTTGATGATCATGGTACAAGCCAAAAAAAACAATCAAAACTTTCTTTTCCCACCTGTACTACTAGTGTGAGCATGTTACCAGTACCTCCTGAGGAAGTAGTGACCTTGCCCCCAGTAAATAGTCAAGTAAATTTAATTCTTCCTAATTGTACTGATGCTAACAAAGTGATGTTACCTTCTCTTCCCATAGTTGCTACAGCTGCTACTTCTGCAACTATGCAAGTGCAACCACGGCCACCAAATGAGTATATTAATGATGTTGCTTTTTATAGGAAACAAGCTAAAGGTATGAGTAATTTGCAAATTGAAGCTTTGCTTAAAATTGTTTTTATACCTGACAAATCATACTCCTTTCCAAAAACAAACAAAAGGAGTTTTCTTTTCAAATGGCTTGAAGATTATCCTTGGTTGTGTTATTCACCAAGTCTGGATGGTGCATTTTGTCTTCCCTGTGTGCTACTTGGGGATAGATTTCCTCTAAAAGCTGCTAGAATAAAAAATCTTTTTTCAGAGCCTTTTAGATCCTGGAATGATGCTTCTCGTTCTTTCAAAAAGCATACTGGTGGTGGAACAGTGTCAGGATCCAAAGCATGCTTGCACGATAGTACATCAGGCATTTTGACATCTATCCTGAGTCAGTTGTCTGGTAAAACACAACCGATTGGAGTAATGATTGATGAAAAGAAAAAGAAAAACATCTCCGAAAATAAGAAAAAACTAATTCCAATCATTGACACCATCAAACTATGTGGTCGTCTCGGTTTGGCTTTTAGAGGGCACCGCGATGATTCCAAATATCATCCAGATGTGGGAAGTTACTCCCAGGGTGGTGTTGGTAACTTTGTTGAGTTTCTTAATTTTAGGGTTCGTGCTGGTGATAAAGTGTTGGAAGAACATTTAAAGAATGGTCCGAAAAATGCTTCCTATATTTCCAAGACTTCACAGAATGAAATCATCAAATGTTGTGGTCAGGTTGTAACTGAAACAATTATTAATGAAGTTAAACGAAACAAATATTTTTCTATTATTGCTGATGAAGCTGCAGATTGCTCCAATAAGGAGCAACTATCTCTTGTGTTACGTTTTGTTGATGATAATTTAAATATAAGGGAAGATTTTATTCAATTTATTCATTGCAAGTGGGGCTTGTCTGGTGCAGATCTTGCATCAATTATTTTGAATGCATTAACCAAGCTATCTTTAAATGTTGAAAATTGCCGTGGCCAAGGTTATGACGGGGCAGGTGCTGTCGCAGGCCACATCAATGGTCTATCGGCACACATTTTGCGACTGAACAAAAAAGCCATTTATACACATTGTTACAGTCATAGACTTAATTTGGCTATTTCTAATTCTTGTACTGTGCCCCTAGTGAGAAATTGTTTTGCACAGATTAAAGAACTTTCATATTTTTTTAACTTTTCACAGCCCCGCCAAATGCTTTTGGAGAAAAATGTTTTAAAGTATTGTCCAGATTCAAGAAAATCCAAATTAAAAGATGTTTGCCGAACAAGATGGGTTGAAAGAATAGTTGGATTAGACTTATTTGAAGAATTATTTGTTGCAATTTTTTTTACTTTAGATGAAATGGCTTCAAACTTGGAGAAGCAGTGTAATCCCAACACTTCATCTAAAGCATTATCCTTTTTAACCCTTTTGTCTTCATTTAAGTTTATTGTAGCTTTGGTGATCACTAGAAATATTTTTGATTTGACTCTTCCTGTGACAAAGTTGTTGCAGGAGAGAACCATTGATGTCATGGATGGTATGCATTTAATTAAATCCCTTATTGATACAGGTTTAACAATCAGAACTAACATGGAATGGTACCATAGTGGTTGGTACACACAAGCGATTTCCCTTGCTGCCAAGGTTGATATACAGGAATCAATGCCACGAATAACTTCAAGGCAAACTACAAGGGATAATCCCCCTGCTAATAGTGCCTCAGAATATTTTAAGAGAGTTATTACCATACCTGTAATCGATCATTTAAATGCAGATTTGAGTGCCCGATTTAATTTTGCTAATGTCAATGCTTACAATGGGTTAAGTATTGTTCCTGAAAAAATGATATCATTAATTAATTCAAAACAATGTTGGAAAGAAAAATTTAAAACATTTTGTAATTTGTATGATGATGATTTTCCTAATCCACTTGCTTTAGATGCGGAGATGGAACTGTGGCAAAAATACTGGGAAACAATTTCAGATTCTAGTCCTAGTAATGTTGGTGCCACATTAAAGGCTGTTAACTTCACAGGTTTTGAAAACATCAAAGTAGCATTGCGAATTCTAGCAACCCTTCCTGTAACTTCTTGTGAGTGTGAACGTTCTTTCTCAGCGCTTCGTAGATTGAAAAACTACAACAGAAGTACCATGGTTGAAGAACGCCTGAATGGCCTGGCATTGATGCATGTTCACCAAGAAATAGAGCCAGATGTGCAAGATGTCCTCCAAAAATTCACAACTGGTAACAGGAGGTTGGAATTTAGCTAAGTATTTTGAAATTTTCTTTCCATTTATATAGTATATACATTAATAACGGCCACATAAAATAAATATACATTTCAATAAAAGTGCAGTCTTTTGTTGCTAATTGGTAACTACTAGTTTGTATGACCAGGATGATGTAGAGAGGTGAGCTCTTCTCTATGTCCATGAAATGTCCTATATGGTCTGTTTTTCTCTATTCAAAATTCTTTTTCTTGGGCGAGTATCTGGCGCCTTAAAACCAGACAGCTCATTGTGCTGGATAAGGGGTAAACTATTACATTTTCTTTCCATATATACATATTAAAATGAATAAAAAGCCACAAAAAATAAATAAACATTTCAATAAGAGACTGTATATGCAATGCAGTCTTTTGTTGGTAACTACTAGTTTGTATGACCAGGATGATGTAGAGTCATGTGATGTGCTCTTAGTTATCTGACTATGTCCATGTAATGTATTGTACATGGTCTGTTTTTCTCTATTCATAATTATTTTGCTTTGCATGGCCTTGGGTGTGTATCTGGCACCTTACAACCAGACAGCTCATTGTGGAGAAGGGGTAAAGTTAAACAATCTAATAGATTGTTAAAATGACCAGGAAATTAACATGACCAGGATCATGTGATGTAGAGAGATAAGCTCCTCTATGTGTCTAAAAAATTGCTTGGCAGCTAAAGTTGGTGGGCTTTGGCTGTCCATGTCGGATTCACTGAGCAGTGAATCATAGGCATGCTGACGAGTTCTGATATGGAGCGAAACAGTCGTAAAAATTGTCTCCAGTAACGATTATTTAAAAAGTGCAGAAGCATTTTTTTTTTAAAAATCGTAAAATGTGGTATAAAAAACGCAAATTAGAACTGTAAGATTTTTGTAAAAAATCTTGCCAGAATGCGGGAAATGCCATTACGTTCTAATTCGTTGCACTTAAACGAACGTAAAATATTTTACCTCTTAATTACTGCAAATTAAGACACATACAACGCTGTTATGTTGGGTTGTGCTCAGGCGTATCAAACCAACAAGAGATACAACAAAGAAATTCGGAATGTATTTTATAATAAGGCTATTCTTACCGCGAAAAAGCTGACTATCATCATTATTTTTGTGGCGCTTGTTTTCGGCAGGCTTAGCTTTTGAGGTTTTTCTTTTCTTTTCGGCAGCGTTCTTAGCTTTTTTGAGGCGTTTTTCGTCTGCTGAGTCGGACGCCAATTCGTCGGACTCGTATTCCTCTACGACTGCCCATCCATCCTTGCTTTTGTCTGCGATCCGAATTAACTTCTGTCGTTTCTTAAGGAGTTGTTTTGCTTCGGTGGCCAACTCGTGTACGCGTTCTGGGTTGTCGGCGGTGACTTCTATGTTGTCTAGAATGTTTTCAACTTGGGCGTTGACTTCGAATTGCTTGCGGTTGCCTTTAAATTTTAGGTCGGCAGTCTCTTTATCTATTTTAGATTTAGATTGGAGTTGCTTCCCTTGGGCGTCTAGTTGAGAAGATAGGTAGCCTTTGAATAAGGAGAAAACTTCTTGGACGATATGACTGTCCTCCGGTTGGATATTTGATTGTCTAGAATCGTCTCTGCTTTGTTCTTCGGTACCGGGATCTTCACTCATGATTTGCTGGTTGTGGTGTCCGGTTATAAGCAAGGCTTAGGTTGATATGCGAGAGAGAGAGAACGAATTTATTTCGTTCGCTGTATTTATACTGCTTAAGGCTATGTCAGGTGACAGGAGGTAGTCCCTTAGGAGAACGATTCTACCGCTTTGCATATAATTACAGTAAAATAATTATTGCGTAAGCCAGAGGAAAATACATTTCCCGCATTCTGACTACACTTTTGAGAACAATTTTAAAAGTTTTAGAACACGTTTTAAATAGCACATTTTATCATTCTTAAGAATTATTGTGTCCAAATTGCCCAAAAGTATCAAATAATCGTATTAGTTTTGTCTTAAAAACATTGTGAGTTATAAAAAGATGTAGTGGGTCCGCATCTTTATGTGAGACCTTTAATAGTCAAACATGTAGTGGGTCCGCATCTTTATGGGGTCCGGGGCAACCCCCCCTGGATTTTTTTAAAATTAGGGTCTCTGAAATAGCATTTCCTTCATTCTGACAACACCTTTGGGTAAAATATTAAAACATCATTTTTAAGAAAGATTTTTCCATAATTGGACTATGCTTTAGTGTTAAATCATGTTATTGGGGTCTGAAAAATATTGTGATAGTTATCAAAAAACCTAACTGTTAGGGCTCATCAACATGTCTATAGGAAATACCAAAATTAAAGACACATTGCACTAGGGGAAATTGTGAAAGTCTAGTTGAATTTAATGTTACTACATAACCCAGGGAAAGTGGTTTGAAATCAGTTTTCCTTCTCCTTGGTGGGTCACTTACCACCCATGGCAGTTCAGCCTCGCCTACCCAGAGCTGTCTGGTTTTCAGGTGCCAGATATATTTTATATAATTTTTTATTAAAGTTTGCATCAATTTTTGCTGTATTTAATAATCATTGTAGCATACATGTAGCATATTAAGGAAATTAAACCCACCAGGTCACCTCCATTCTTCTATTACTAGAAGAAAAATTTATCAATAACCTCCCAAATTTCCAGTTCCATATCTTGATGAATTTCCATCAAAGCCGGCCAATCAAATGATCCTCAATCTGATGTTCTTTCTTACTCGTTCTCAAAAAATTTGCACTGACAAGAAGTGACAGGGATGGTTGCTAAAGTTTTACCAAGTTCAACTTGGTCAGAATCATGTATAAATTAATATAAGAGATAATAATTGTCTTGACAGCAATAGTGCAATACCATCTTCCCATTTATATATTAACCACAGAGGACAATAAATCAATAAGATTAGATGACACCACAATATATAGTCATACGATACCCTATTTATTAATCGTCTATTAACTCAAAGTATGTTAAACAAGGGTCAATGTTAATGAGCAAAACAAATAAAGTGACAAGTTATTTATAGACTCGTCTGAGAGCAAATCTCTTTCTTCAAATCTCGATGAAGCTCTCGATCCAAGAGAATAGCACAAGTTTGGATTTTGATAGACAAATCGCGATAGATTTGTTGCAACAACCCATTGTTGTCATTGTTCAGAGCACTTCCGATCCAGGCGTTCTAACTAAAACGTTTGTGAAGGGAATAATAATCTCCTACAATACGAAGATAAATTCATCAGAATTAATAATATATTATAAACACAGGTCGTAAACAACTGACTCTGAATATATTGATATGAACTGAGAACGAAAGTAAAATAGTTGTGTTACATGTTCATTAACACTGTTATAAAATAATAATATAAAAGTCTTGAAGACGACAGCTTCGACACAGATAATGCTAAATATCGAGCGAATGTCAACATACGGAATTACCGAACTACCGAAGTAACAGCGATATGTTATCATTATAATAATATATAATATCGAATACATGCACTGCAGAGAAAATTTAATACATAAACAGTATTAATAAGCTTACCTTACAGCGACAGATGGTTTGCTCTTGTCTCGTCTCTGCATATTATGTCTTCCATTAATCTTGGGAAAATGTCCTCCCGCATTAAATATATACTCGATGGACAAGCACTGACCTTCGCAGACAAATCCGGCATTATATATTTTCCGCAATAGAGCTTTGTTGTTGCTTTTTAAAGCAGATAACGCAAGATCGAACACGCTTGTAGAAGCCATGATCAAACAGAATTAACCCTGAATCGCACAGATTTGGCAAAGATTCTGCAAACCAATCAGCGAAGATTCTGCAAACCAATCAGCGCTCGCGATTTATCCTTTTTGGACCAATCTCATTGGCTGAATCGCACAGATTCGGCAAGATTTAGCAAAGATTCTGCAAACCAATCAGCGCTCGCGATTTATCCTTTTTAGATCAATCTGACTGGCTTAATCGGCACAGATTTGGCAAAACTGGATCAAAGGCGCCGTTCGTCAACCGTGAACCGCTCGCTAATCGCTCGCCAAGCGCTCGCAGATCTCACAGTTAATTCCATGCGAAACGCGTGTACAGCAGCTTTTTCCCGCTACACATTGCACAACAACAATTTTTCACGATTTTTCACGATTTTTCACCTTAGTCGGCTGACTTATTTGACTAACGTTAAATCCGCCCCTGGATAGATAGATAGATAGATATTTAATAAATTTCTCCCTGAAAGGGTTTTTCAGAAATTATTTACAAAAATAAAAAGGCCATGCACAAAGTTTAGTAAGGTATTAAACGTTCTCCCTGGCAAGCAAATGCTTTTTAAGTGCTGTCTTGAAGGTTTTAAGGGAAGAGCTATCTTTCAGGTTTTTATCTAAATTGTTCCAAATGTAGACAGCTCTATAGGCAAACGACCGTTGACCAGCTGCGGTTTTGAATAGCGGTATTTGCAGAGAGTCATGGTTGCGAGTCTTACGTTTATGGATTGATGACCTTTTCCTAAACTTGTTGCACAGGTAGTCGGGCGCAAGGTTGTTTACACATTTGTAGGTCAGAACAGTGTCTCTAAAATATAGTAGTTTGTCCACTGGTAGCCAATTTAGTTGACGCAGAAGTGGAGTTACGTGGTCATATTTTCTGGATTTTGTAATAATCTTGCATGCAAAGTTCTGGATCGACTGAACTTTCTTTACGTTGGAAGCAGACGTATTCGACCACACCGAAGAACAATAAAGCATCTTGCTAATCACTAGGGATGAAATGACTTCCGATAGAGTTTTTGGGTCGAAACTATTCTTAGCACGATTAATCTGGCATAATTTGTTCATGCACGTAGAGACAAGTAGCGATATATGATTGTCATAATTTAGGTGGCTATCTAATGTAACACCCAAATCTTTAGCAGAATCCACAGGTTTAAGAGATTTGCCCAAAAATGAAACAGATATGTCTGTAGGTAGTTTGCTCATCAGCTGTTTTGTTCCAATTATCATGTATTTTGTTTTCCCCGGGTTAATTAAAAGTTGGTTTTCACAGCACCATCCTGCTACTCTATGTAGGTCTTGCTCTAGATTTTTTATTGCAGCATCTATCTCACATAAGGGAAATGACAGGAGAACTTTCGAGTCATCAACGTATGATTCGAGGTTGCAGTCACGAGATACACAGGGCAGATCGTTCAAATAAATACAAAATAATAGTGGTGAAAGCGTCGCACCTTGAGGTACTCCGTGAGTAATTGGTAGTGGGTCGGATAGGGTGGAGTTGATTCGGGTGGACTGAAAGCGATCTGACAAGTAGCTTTCAAACCACAGTACTGTTGCTGGGGAAGCACCAACATTCGCTAGTTTGAGCAATAGTCTGTGATGGTTAATGCTGTCGAAGGCTTTCGAGAGATCTAACAACACTAAAGCGGTGAGTTTCTTTTTGTGCATAGCCTCTAGCATCATGTCTGTACCAAAGATGTTCAGGGTCTCGGTGGAATGGAGCTTTTTATTTCCGCTTTGATGAGGAGAGAGTAGGTTTTTACTTATAAGATAGGTACTGAATTGTTCGAGCACTATCTTTTCACAAACCTTGGAAGCTACGGCAAGAAGAGATATTGGTCGATTGTTTGATGCTATTTCATGGTCTCCTTCTTTAACTATGGGAATTACTTCCGCTTCCTTCCATTCAGTAGGGAATGTACAAGTGGTTAGAGAACAGTTAATTATGTTTGTTAGTGGTCCTAGTATAACAGGGAGACAGTCTTTGATGATTCGAGAGTTTATCTTGTCTGGTCCAGGAGACTTGTTCAATGGCAGAGATGAAATAATATGGTGCACTTCTTCACTGGTTACTGTTCTAAAGGAAAATAGGTCTTCATATGGTATGTGAACTTTCTCTAAAGGTGTTTCCCCTACAGTAATGTTTTTCTCTTCTGCCAGACGAATGGTCGCATCTGCTGTATTCTTGCCTACAGACAAGAAAAACTGATTGAATTCATCTGCGACTGTCTTTGGATCTCTGGTGTATGTATGTTTTTCTTGACTTTTCGATGGGATGTCTTGATTAATAATTTTCCAGAGAGAATCTGGGTTATTTTTATGTCGCTGAACTTCTTCCAAGTAATAATTTCTTTCTGAATCTCTTAACATTCTCTTAACAGCGTTCCGAGAGTTCTTAAAATTACTCCAATCAAGATCGTCACGAGTCTGCAAGTATCGGCGGTGTAGCTGGTCTCGGGTCTTCATGAAGTCCTTTATGTCCTGAGTTACAAATGGACATGGACGGCTATATTGACTGTCTTTATTGGGGCATAGATTGAATTATTTGGTTGAAAGTGTCCAACTTAGTATTAACATCATCGTCGTTGAAAATGGACAATAAGCTGTGAGAACTGCTAGCGAGGTCGGTTATAAATAAACTCGGCGAATAGTTC
>JAOQGN010134735.1:0-11526 GCA_027564295.1 Himantozoum antarcticum
ACGTTGAGTTTACACCTGCCATGCAAGTCAATATGTTAGCATTTCCAAAGGAAGTTATTCAACTATGACAAACTCAACTGTGTGTGAGGTGGCCCAGTCACACCCGTTGTCTAGGAAGGTTGGCGTCATAGGAAGATGAAGGTCATCTTCCATACTGGGCTTAGGAAGGATAATACTAATAATAAATAAACAATAACTGGTACACCAATTATAGTCCTATAGCTATGCCATAGCAACTAATTAAACTGCTTACAGATTACTCTGCCTAGCTTGTACATGAAGATGTACAGACTCGGAATATCTCGGGTTTACTAAAACGCGGAAACCCCGAATTCCGTCACCAAAAACACGGAAATCTGTGAATTTACTAAAACACAGAATTCCGCCATTTCAATCTACTAAAACACGGATAAACTGTTTTTTTTGTCAATCAATCCATAGAGGAAGACAATTTCATATTTTAACATAGGCACTAAGATCCAGGTCTTATTTCTGTTTATGTTGGCAGAAATGATTTTGTAATTGTAATAGTTATTGTATAAATTATATTTTACCAGAAATGAGATCAGATGTTTTTATGAAATTTATAAGTAACATTACTAAAACACGGAATTCCGGCATTTTATCTACTAAAACACAGATAAACTTCGTATTTCAATGTAGCCACTAAGATCCTGGTCTTGTTTCTGCTTATGTTGGCAAAGATGGTTTTTGTAATTGTAATAATTATTATTTAAATTATATTTGCCAGAAATGAGATCAGATGGTTTATAAAATTTATAAGTAACATTCTAAAACACGGAATTCCGGCATTCAATCTACTAAAACACGGACAAACTTTATTTTACATGTCAATAAATCCATAGAGGGAAGACAACTTCATATTTTAATGTAGGCATGAAGATCCTGGACTTGTTTCTGTTTATGAGGATCAAAATGATTTTTATAATTGTAATCATTATTATTTACATTATATTTTGGAGAAATGAGATCAGATATATTTTTATTAAATTCATAAGCAACATTAATAAAACACGGAATTCGGCATTCAATCTACTAAAACCGTAACATCTATTGTATTATCGTATTATCAGTATTTCCAGGTACTAAGGCTATATAGGTACTGGGTAATCCGAAGCGTAATGGTAGACAGCGTAGTACGGAGAGACCGGATGTAACCAAGAGTGGATCTCAAGACCGGCCTTATTCTTCTGTGGTTCATGGTGAGTGGACGTATATAACAGGCTACTAAAATTGATGATTTGTGCTGTGAACGGAACAATTATCAATGTATTACATGGCTTCAAAGCTGTGGTCTTCTTGCCTCAAATTGTGAGTGCCAATGTGGCAGACAAATGACCCTATAAACAAGAAAGAGTAGTTACTTGGACAAATTTGTTTGGTATGTAAATTTAGGATTTAGGTGTATGGGATAACCTGGGCAGGCTCTCAACGTACCAAGGGGAGAGAGAGGATGAGTATGGGGTACGGGGTATGGGGTATGCAAGGCTCGCAATCTGATTAGATTAATATCCTAGCAGTAACTTCTAAAAACAATAACAAAATCCTGGGTTGTACATATAGAACCATATAGCTAACTAGACATTGTATATGCAAATTGTTAAATTTCTAAATGCCAAAACATCCTAATTATATAGCGTTGTTTTTGTTATAAATCTTTATAGAGATTTGCATGAGAAAAATAATATTAAATACTATTACTTCTGTCGACCTCAGTCACTGAAATAGATCTACATTAATATTATTGAAAACAACGATACATATGGGTTAAGACTAAGAGCGTAAACATAAGATATTACAATATAGTATTCAGCGAGTATTATTATTAAGGTCAGAAGTAGGATGATAATTCGTTTTTTTTATTTTTAAAATTATAATAATAATTATTATTATTTTAAGGTGAAGCCCTACCCTACTCTGATCGGACTTCAAATTATATAGGCTTGACTCTACTATTCAATCCGTTATAGTTAACAATGTTTTAATCAGGATTTTAATGATTTTAAATCTTATTTAATCTTTGTCAGATTAGCAATAATAATAAGTGGATAAAGTGCTTTGGTTTGATAGAATAATAGCCCCAGCAGCAGCAGAAAATATAGATTGTCGTGGCTAAGGTTTTAATGTGGATGAAAGCGTTCAGTATTGTATAGTGTCAAGTCTGCATGAAGGTTCTTTAGTAAGTTGGGAATCTTCCTTTATTATTTTGATTGCATTATATACGAATGAGTTTTTGCCATAGTTTGTATTTATATGAGGAATAATTAATGAACATCGAGAGCTTAGCGTTCGCCTTGAATGATCTGAGGTATGTAGATGTTCAGTTAGTGCTGCAGCTGCTGTTCCACGTGTAACTTTATCCGCCAGAGCTCTGTAGAATAAAGAACGACGAGGGGACAGAGTGTGTGTTTAGTATAATCATGCCATCAGTGACAGAAAAGGTTTTAGGGGCTTGACAGATTATACGTACAGTCTTGTTTTGGGTGCCTTCTAATTTATCGGCAAGTCACTTGCTCATAAACATAAGTAGAGTACAACAATATTCAAGTCTAGGTCTAAAAATTGATGTAGGCCTATATATCATTTTTGCATCTTCCATATTAAGCAACTTTCGTATTATACGTAATCGATATAGTGATTGGTTAGTCTTCATTGTGATAGTCGACACATGTGCTCTCAAACTAAATGATGAATCGATAAGCACACCAAGGATCTTGATATTGGTGTACTTAGGGAAATTTGTGTGCCATTGAGATTTACGGGTAGGCCTATGGACAGATTTATAGGCCGGTTGGCAAATATTATGGAGCGTGATTTCTTAACACAAAGGGATAAACCATTTTTATGGTACCACTCACTGAGGCAGAAGAATTGCATAGACAATAGCTTTGTGAGTTTGCTTGTGTTTTGGCTTCAGTCAGAATAACGATGTCATCTGCATAGGAGTATGCGAATTTGTGAATGTCTAGCATATCATTTACCATGATATTGAAAAGTAGAGGTCCTAAGATTGAACCTTGAGGAACTCCTTTAGTAATTGGAAGAGGGTCCGAGACAAATTTGTGTACTCTCATTTGTTGTGTTCGATTTGATAAATATGAAGATAGGAGTGTAGTTGATGTTTCATCAAATTTGAATATATATTCAAGTTTTTTAACAAGTAGATCATGGTTTACTGTGTCAAATGCTTTACGGATATCTAAGGAGAGGAGAGCTACATAGGTAGGACACTTTTGATCCAATGAAAGGGTAATTTTGTCAATAATAAGGTGTAGCATTTGAGCAGTAGAGACACCTTTACGAAAACCAAATTGGTTATTAGAAAGCAGTTTACTCTCATCCAAGTACTTTTTTATCTGGTCAGACATAATGCGTTCTATGACTTTTGAGATAATTGGTAGAGAAGAAATGGGTCTGTAATTGCCTGGAAGCGTTGGGTCACCTTTCTTGAACAATGGGGTAACATATGCTTTTTTATAGATATCTGGAAATGTGCACTTTTTGAAGCAATTGTTAATTAGGGTAGCAGTAGCAGGCACCAATGTATGGATAAGCATTTTGTACACCTTAGCCGGTGTGCGCAGCATTCCTCCACACTTGTGAGGTTTGAGTTTGGAGAACGCAACCATTACATCATTCTCATTAACAGGTTGGAATTTGAATGGAGATATTGCGAGGCTATGCCTCGTTGGTAGAGTATTTGCAAGCGATTTGGGCAGGGGTGAGTCAATATTTGTGAAAAAGTTATTGAGCTCATTAGCGACATCTATCGGTTTAGTTAGTAAAGTGGTTTGATCTTTCAATATATGTATAGAACCATCAATTGATTTTTTACTTTTTCCAAGCAATCTATTTACTTCTTTGTAGAAAGTTGGAATATCCTTACTTAGGCGGGCAGAGACAAAATCCCGCTTTGCTTTTTTGGTCTGAGTATGGACATAGTTACGAAATGTTTTGTACTGGCACCATGCTTTAGCAGTATATACATGACCGTTAAGTGTACCGCATATTGTTTTAATATTTCTGAAAAATCGGTTTTTTGCTGATATCAAGCGTTTTAGTTCACCGGTCAACCACGGCAATGAGTCACCACGCACTCTGATTTTTCTAATAGGAGCATACATGTTTACAAGGTTGTCTACCCAATTCTCTATAATTTCAGCCTGGGCATGAGGACTATCTGTGCGGGTTAGATCGTTCAGTAAGGAATTATCCGTGTCATAGGGCAATCTGCTTATCAGGCGATTAAAATTACGGCATTCCACTAATACTTTGGGAGCTCTCTTTGTCTCCAAGTTTAAAGATACGGAGGTAGCATAGTGATCAGAAAATTCAGTAACTAAAACTTTAGTGGCAGTTAGTTTGAGTGTCCTAGAAACAAAACAGAGATCTAGTAATGACTCACGCCCTGTAACGGGTGATACATATGTACAACCACTCAAAACCTGATGTAGGTTAGATGAGGTTGCTATATCAAGCAGGGAGTCTCTAGGTGATGTGGTAGTGTTCCAGTTGATATTTAGATCCCCTGAAAGCACTAAGTCAATAGAGCAAAAGATAGGATTGGATAAAACATTACTTAATTCTTGTAAGAATAGTTGTTTGTTGATACCTGGGTGAATATATATAGTACCAATGATTAGGGGTTTGTTTAACTTAACTTTTAGCCAGATTGAGTCACAGCAAGTGAATAGTTCTGTTAACATATCTAGCTTTGTGACAGTGTAGCTGGATTTGATGTAGATTGCCGAGCCTCCACCACATTTCTTGTTATTAACTTCACTACGTAGACGATCTTGCCGAAATAATGTATAATTCGGTATTTCTACACATTCGTCAGTGAGTTCTGGTTTGAACCATGTTTCATTTATGAGAACTGCATCATAGTCATTGAGAGCTGGTAAGGTAAGGTAGTGAATGAGTTTGTTAAACATCGATTGTGAATTATGTTGCAGTATATTGAAAGAACCAGAAGGAGGGAAATAGTCCTCTAGTGTTGGCATGAACTTAGAGTGAAGAATTCTAGAAAGTTCTCTCATGGAAAGACTATCGTTGGTGGTCAATGTCTTTGTTGCAGTCATTTTTGATGTGTCTGACTTGGGGTCTGGGTATATGGCTTTTCAACTCTGAGCAGCACATGATTTATTACCAGTCCGCTTGAAAGGGAGTCTAAGAGATCTTCTTCAGTCTTAAAGATAACTTTAGCTGTTCGTAGTAGTCCGCCTTCTTTTGTCAACAATCTGTGTGCTGAAGCACCAGGATACTTGTCATTTACGGCTTTGTCTAGAGTCTCACCATTAATGTCAAGGGGAACACCTCGGACCATACCGATATGCGGGTTAATGGTAGGTTTAATTGTTCTTCGTGCGGAAGAGCCACCAAACAGACCGGCCTCCCAGTTGTTCACAATGTTATCGATCTTACTTCCATCGGCAAGTTGAATCATTAGTCTTGGGTTAGAGCTATGATATTTGTATCTATTTATGATGTCAAGCATAGTGGGACCGAAGTGGTTATTTATTTCGACTCTGATTTTGTCTTGATTTAGAGAGGATAGTGTATCTCTGGGTATGCCAGAAATGACAAAACATTTATCTGGGTTAAACTGGGTTTTCGAATTTCGGATAACTGTTGGAATGGTAGGTGAATTTCTCACATTGTTAGGGGGAGAGTATTGTTTGTGTAGCTGTGGTTGAGCTTGGCTATTTAATGCAGTGGAGTAAAGCGCTGCTCTGTTTGTATGATTATCTGATGGCACTTTAAACGCAGTTATCCTGTCAGTCAGAGAGGTTAGTTTAGTGTCCAGTGCAGCAAGTTTAGCATCAAGTTTAGTGTTCAATGCATCAAGTTTATCATCAAAGGCTTTGTTAGGTGTCTGTACTTGGGCTTCCAGTGCACCTACCCTTGTCATTAGTAGTTTGACAGTCTCTATCAGGTCAATGCAAGAAGTGCACTTAACAATGGATGAACTAGAAGTATTACTATTAGCAGGGCTGGTTGTTGTGTCTTCATTATTGTTTATCACACTCTGCGCAGTACTAATAGTATCTATGGCAGCCACATCAGTGTCATTCAACTCATCAGTCATTGTTGAATTTAGACTTAGGCATTCTTGATCGCTGCTTGTTGTAGCCAAGTAGTGGTTGATATCTGATATGCCAGCCTTAGTCATGAATACTTCAGCCTGTCTTTTACTAGCAAAACCTTTGAAGCAGTGCCCGCTAAATTGATGTACCTGTTTTTCAGCAAGTAACCAGTTGTCATAAATCCCAGGTTGATAACCTTTGGTCACAGCGTAGTACTTAGTCTTTTCTTTATCTTTAGTCATTATCTATACACTAGGTCAATTGATTTAGCAATAAAATATAATTATTTCCAAGATATGTAATTAGAAAAATACCGGGCCATCTTCGACCTTGACCTTCGAAAATACTTATCTATTAGCGCATCCTATTCAATGTTTTATAACTGTTGCGAAGTGATATGTCTACTGTTTAGTATACTTAGTACAAGCAGTACGCAAGACGCAAATGCACATAGTATAGTATGTCTACTCTGAAATAAGTTGAAGCTTGAAGGGTCAGAGTTTAGGTTGTGAACTGTAATATTTTTGACCAATAGGATGTATTTGGGAATTCCAACCCTATTTCAAATTCCCCATAGCTGATATAAAAATGGATGTACCGTTTTTCTAGCCAGAGAAGTAACAGAGCAGTAGGAGATCCATAGCTGATATTATTTACTTTTCTCACTGTATTAATGCTAGTGTCCCTTTGGACGCTGTAGTAAGTAGTTCAGTAACAATAAAGTGCTGGAATTAATATCTTATTCTTCTAACTGTGGAACTGGACCAAGGCAAGGTCCGATATATGTATACACTCAATAGTTGGAATGTCCGACTTCAATTCGGTTGTTCGGGCCGAAGGTCAAGACTAGTAGTTGGACCAAACAGTCAGCATAGGGTCAGTCTTAGGGTTAGACTACTGCATAATATAGCCTAGGGTGGCCTAGGGTGGCCTAGGGTGGCCTAGGGTGGCCTAGGGTGGCCTAGGGTGGCCTAGGGTGGCCTAGGGTCCGACATTACAACTCGTAATTACAAGTTAGTGCTATACATATTGAAGGGACTTAGTCAAGGCTAGCTACAAGTTGATTTGTACAATTATCGGTGTGGTCAGACCAGTCTTGACCGGACCATAGCAGCAATACTAGTGGGCTCAGACACTCCAAATTTGGATCATAATTTGTGCTTGGGTTCGTCATGTGCATATTAAATTACAAGTAGCTAGCATAAGTAAAAGTCTGATAACCTCACGCGTTTGGACCATAAACCTTATAGGCAAGTACTACTCTTGCTTGAGCAGCTCCGTGGTGGAACGCACTGCCCTGGACAACTCTATCCCTCCACCCAAAAATCCACTACACTATCTCTTGCCATGTTGACTATCTCTTGCCATGCTGACTATCTCTTGCCACCTGATTGGCCATGTTTTGGCCATGGTTGAAGAAATAGGCAAAATCAATAGATTTTTTCTATCACGTTTTTTAATTTTCATGCCTTGCTTGTTCCAAAAATCTAGTCGTTATGAAATTACCGAAAGCATCGCAATGACATATATCTATATTCGTCAAATCACAATGCCTACGTCACCGCCCCCTTTCGGTTCCGCTTTCGTCCAGGAATCGCCGTATAAGAAAGCAAACATGAATATATAACATAATATAATATCCGTATAACACAGAAAGCATGTAGAGAGTATAACACAGAAAGCATGTAGAGAGTATAACACAGAAAGCATGTAGAGAGTATAACTCCCAAACCCATATTGAACTCTATTTGCGAGCACAACTCTCGACAATGAGCTACTACATTTTGAGCACATAAATTACCTGCTGTGCAATAAAAAAAAAATTTTTTGGATAAAATTTTCTAGCTTTATAAACTTTTAAGGAATTTGTTAAGCCAAATTTGCATAAGAATTTAAGATAATATGCAGTCAGATAGTGCCTCCGATGTAGTTCAAATCATCTGAACCCTACAACCTGGCTGGTCGTTTCTTGGCCATGTTGGAAAAATAGCCAAGATAACTAATTTTTACTTTATTTTTATATATTTTTTAATTAATTTTTATACCTAAATTGACGTGACTTGCAAATAACATGCAATTTGATTTTGAATGTAATAAATGGTTTGGCAAATAAGTACATGTACTAGTATAAGTTTACTTGCTCAATCATTAATGTATAATGACTAATTAGATCGTGTCATAACTGCAGATTGCCAAGAAGTTTTCAATTCTATACCCCAACATAAATATTTCATTGTTGATAGTGATGAGTGTCATTTGCAGGTGAAGCCAATCAATCTTGATCATGATACAACCAGATCCCGATGCTGCATCCAGTACAGGCAGCAGTAGTAGAAGTCAGCGGATACGACTCCAGCAAGCAGCAGAAAATGCCAGCACAGCAACAGATCGTACAACTACAACTGACTCTACAGGAAGTGGTGATAGAAGACAACGAAGACGATTCCAACAAGCAGCAGATAATGCCAGTACAGCAACAGATCGTACGACTACAACGGACTCTACAGTAAGTGATGCTAGAAGACAGGGAAGACAATTCCAACAAGCAGCAGATAATGCCAGTACAACAACAGATCGTACAACTGCAACTGACTCTACAGGAAATGGTGATAGAAGACAACGAAGAAGATTCCAACAAGCAGCAGATAATGCCGGTACAACAACAGATCGTACGAATACAACCAACTCTGCAGGAAGTGGTGATGGAAGACAGGGAAGACGATTCCAACAAGCAGCAGATAATCCCAGTACAACAACAGATCGTAGGACTACAACCAACTCTGCAGGAAGTGGTGATAGAAGACAGGGAAGGCAATTCCAGCTAGAAGCACATAATGTCAGTACAACAACAGATCATAGAGCTACAACCGATTCTGTAGGAAGTGGTGATAGAAGACAGGGGAGACGATTCCAACAATCAGCAGATAATGCCAGTACAACAACAGATGGTACGACTACAACCGGCTCCACACAAAGTGGTGATAGAAGGCAGGGGAGACGATTCCAGCAAGCAGCAGATAATGCCAACGCAGCTACTGATCATATAGGACACAGAATTAGAAGAAATGGCAGGCAATTGCCACAACGTATCAATAATTCCAGGGAAAATTCTGGTGAGGTAGAGACAGCAATAGAAGACAGAACCCTATCACAACCAGCTGCCACTGCAGAGTCAATACGGCAGGGCTGTATGAATCCAAATGTTCTCAAGAATTTTACAATTGATAAAACAGGAAAAATCAGACTACAAGATAAATTTATTTATGAAAGCCCTCGCAAACAGTTATGCAGATATATAAAAGGGTCTCTCTGGCTATTGTCATACTGCCACTGCACTCATCACCCTTTATTATAAGCACTGTAACAATAATCATCACACTATATACATGTATACTATTTAACAATGTTGAATATCATTGGACAGTGTGGCTAGTAGTGACGATGAGTTTCATAGCTAGGACCATTTATTACTGGCTGAAAATGGTAACACTAAAAATTCGACCCACAGTAGGACATTGGGTTTTGTGTGGAATCTGTGCACTGTTTTATGGATTGAGTCATATGCAAATTACAGACAAGGTTGTATTTCGTTATTTCAGAGTTGGTTATATAATGGGGGTCTTATTCGTAAGCTGCTCCATTCAGTTGAACTTGCAGATGGATCTGACTACTTTACAAATATCCATTAAAAGTCTAAACGAGTTGGTTATTTTCAAATATCCGCTTACGCGGTACTTGAAGAAATACAAAGGTAAGGATATTTTGACCCTGATATTACTAGTCGTCAATTTGCCTGTTGCATTCTGGTCATTCATTTATGATGCTCAAATCTTCCCATTTGCATTGCTTATATGTTGTGAGCGATCATTGGTAATCGTGTTATATTTACCACTTTTCTATCTCATATTCAAACACATATTATGGAGTACATTATTTGCTGATGAAGAAACAATCAGAGATCACAAACTTTCTCTGAGCAGCATGACGAGAGTAGAAAATCTACAATCATACCTAACAGTTATACTAATTGTCTTGCTGACACCTATCGCCATGTGTATTGAGATCTACATAGTTACTCATGTAAAGTTTGTTCCAATAAATATCTGATTTTTTGTAACAATCAATTTATAAATAAAGCACTAGAAAACCAAAGAAAACAAAAAATCAATTTTTTTCCCAATCCCACTTTTATCAGTGTTGTGTCTGTGTGGCATTCTGTGGTTGATGTTTTTTGCTCCTATTTCAATTAGTCATCAAGTGGATGAGTGCAACTCAGGTTTGTTCCGGCAGCTAGCTATTTTACCGCGCTAATGTCTTCCAATGTCACAATGTATATCTATTTATCTATACCCAGCCAAACCATTGGCTTAACTCAGTCTTGTCCCTGCCACCCAACAGAAAGGAAGTAGAATGGCAGTAGTTAGAATATCAGAAGTTATATCAGAATTTATCAGAAGTATACTATATCACTGTTGTTATTTGGACACCACAAGGTACTTCATTCATTCTTTCAGTTTATACTTTCTTGTTTTTATTAGTATCGTAATTTGACCTCTGGAAGTTCATTGATTGCTAGCGATCTTTCACACTTAGATGTTTTGTATTCACAAGTATAATATGCTATGACTGCACCTTTTGAACTAAATCGACTATTTTTATCGTTTATCACACATCATAATTCCGCATGTGTCAAACCTATTTTAGAATCATATTATTAGCAGTTTTTTATTATCTACATTAATTTTATAGGTTTCACGTTTCTGTCAAAACCATTAGCAAAAATAAACGAGTATCTAGCAGAACCAGTACACCTCTTCCTCTTCAGATAACAGCAGTGACTTGAGCAGTGACTTAAGCAATAATATAGAGAACAAATTCTCTACATACCCCATCTTACAAAAAACTTGAAGGCAAATCTTGTTAAAGGCCATGAAATAAAGCTGTCTCAATCCATTGTACAAAACCAAGGGTTAAAATGTGACAAAATGTCTGTAAAACCTGTAGAGCAATTATCACGTTATCAACAAGACAAACACTTGTTGATTGCCCCAAAGCTAAAGGCATCTTTCCTTTCATCTAACCATTTTGGCAAGATGAAAGTTTCAGGAGCTCGGACTGTTTTCAGTAATTCAGTTCGTTCGGGCTTCGGTTTATGATTGAGACTGCCAAAGATAGCAAACAATGCAGCTGACCTGCATTCACTGGTGACCACCAGTCAGTGTAATACCTATGAAACAACAGCATGGTTTATAGAGCAATGCAACAAATGGTTTGATCTAATGTCCAGCAGAAATCCAGTGATAGCGTTGTCAAAACAACATGGAAAAGTGCCAAGACAGAATTCAATTCCTTCACTTATTTGTAGCCCTATGCAAATCAATAGCAATTGGGACTAAAGGTCATTGGAAATCAGTGCAAA
>JAOQGN010134846.1:0-11525 GCA_027564295.1 Himantozoum antarcticum
CATTGCTGAATATCATCTCTTTAGTTTTATTGGAGTTGAGCAAGAGATTATTTTCATTGCACTAAGAGGTTAGGTGGTTGACCTCATCTTGAAGTTTAGATTGTTGATATTTGGATAACAGTTCTACGACAATCGTGTCATCTGCATATTTTATCAGATGCATGTGCTCGTTCAGGGTTGGCATGTCTGTAGTAACTATATGAGTTGTAGCGCCCATAGGCAAAACCGTCGTACCGGAAGTAAAGAGCAAAAGGAAATCCACCCGGTTCATTATTGATAGCTTCAGTTCCAAGGAAATTTCTCTATGGGCAGCTGGCTGAAAAGTGTATCTATCTAGCTAAAGAATATAAGACCCTAGCACTGTTAAAATTTGTGAGATAACTTTTTGAATGGAAATGCATCTAAGATCCGCTCACAGCAGCCCATTGCCTACATGTTGCTATGTAACAAGCTGTTCATGATGGCTTGCGAGAGCCAAATAATTAATATGCCTTCTCTAAACTTCAAATCTAAATTTATCTATTTAGTGTAACACATCAGGTAAGCTAATTAAATTTGGCAGCGGCGACAATCGGCGGCGGCAACTGATGATCAGGAGAGGATAACTCCAATGGCCATCCATTAGGAGAAGACAATATCCAGGTTATCCTCCCCCAGACCCTTTTTCCAGATTTATGTACAAGTATATAAAATTGACAACATTTTTTCCACTTCACTGCTCTACAACCTTCACCCACAAAAATCTGGACGCAGGATAGGTAAGCATTTCCGTAGCTGGAATTCGATTAGTTTGTTTGTTTGTTTTAATTTCAAGTCACATATGTATATAAAATATAATAATGAGCAAATTGCTGGTTCTTGCTGCTCAGTTACTAGCAAATGATTGATTGCACAAAGTACTAAAAGCAGAAACGAGCTATAGAACATTATTTAAATTTGCATTATCACTTGACTCCACTTATTTAAAAAATTTGTAATAAAACTGTTGCTGCCTATGGCGGAGCGGATCTATGTTTATAAGACACAAATCCTCCTGAAGGCATTTGATTAATAGTTGATTTTGAAAATATAGAATACGTTATTAATATTTTTGTCAGAAAATGTTGAATTTTGTAGACAATTTGTCAGAAATTGATGCAAACACAATTACATACATGTATATCTGAAATTCCAAGGAAAACAGTGATTGGAGCCATATATTTAAGTCAGCTGATAGCGTAACTTTGTCATAAATAGGGATGGATCACGTCAACAAACCAACAATTGCAACTTTAACATTGAACGAAGCATACAATAAAAATATTAAATATGAAATCTTGTCTACTTGTGGTGAAGTACTGCTCGAAGAAATAATTTCAAGAAATCTAAAATCAGCAGAAAATAGTAACATTTGCATCGTTGTTCCTTTGTATTGATACATAATATTGCAACATTGTATCAGAGTTACTTTCTTGAGGCCTATTCTTTCAAAACCGAGTGGTTGCTACAACTTTATAGGCTCTATTTTACAATTAACAACATACTTTGAAAATATAACTATGCTGATGGTAATCATAAAAATTAGAATTATGATACCATGATGATGATGAAATTGGTCTCAGTGATGATGATCCTCTGATGACGATGAAATCTCAAAAGATACAATTCATGGAAACTAGTACCAATGTTTACTGGAAATTGTCAATAGTTGAACATGGATATATAGTCTGAGTTAATATGATTGTCGGATCAGTATAAACTCTACGCTGCCCTAGAGCGAAACTGGTCTACCTAGACAAATCATTGAATTGAGATATTAAACTTTAAAAGTTTAACCACTGATAACAAGAACAATTATGCGTTTATTCAAGCCAACTTTTCTCATTGATGATACATTGTTGAACATTACCAGTGTTCATTAAATTTTTTTAAATCGCATAAATATTTATGGAATTTCTAAAATATGCTACAACCAGTAAACATGACATAATCCTTTGAGGGTTTAATTATTTATTTGAAAATTTAATAGGTGAATAATGATTGAATGAGGTATGGAATAGATGATGAATTAAAATAATGTTTGAGATAATACAGTTAGTACAAAGTTAGCAAGTTTTAAATATCATGCACTATGCTATAAGTGTTATTGTCTGAATATCATGAAAGGTGTCTATTTACATTCAGATTGCATAATTTTATACACTTTATCATCACCACTCATATACACTATCAGGCATTTAATGTCGATGTAGTAGATGATGTAGTAGATGATGTAGTAGATGATGTAGTAGATGATGTAGTAGATGATGTAGTAGATGATGTAGTGGATGATGTCGTAGATGATGTAGTAGACGATGTAGTAGACGATGTAGTAGATGATGTAGTTGATGATGTAGTAAATGATGTAGTAGATGATGTAGTGGATGATGTAGTAGATGATGTAGTAGATGATGTAGTAAATGATGTAGTAAATGATGTAGTAGATGATGTAGTAGATGATGTAGTAGATGATGCAGTAGATGATGTAGTAGATGATGCAGTAGATGATGTAGTAGATTATGTAGTAGATGATGTAGTAGATGATGTAGTAAATGATGTAGTAGATGATGTAGTAGATGATGTAGTGGATGATGTAGTAGATGATGTAGTAGACGATGTAGTAGACGATGTAGTAGATGATGCAGTAGATGATGTAGTGGATGATGTAGTAGACGATGTAGTAGATGATGTAGTAGATGATGTAGTCGATGATGTAGTAGATGATGTGGTAGAAGTATCACTTGAAGCATATTGCGTGGTATCTCTAAAATATGTCACATTGTGATGTCTTAGGTTTAGAACTTTTCTTGTCATTATTTTGTCGAAAATTTACCGATAAATTCAAGTGTGAGATGGATATAATCAATAAATATGCTGTAGTTGTAATATTCGTTGTTAAAGTATGAAAATTAGCATTGAAATATTTCAAGACAATGCAATGAGATTTTACGAACGGTTATTTGCTTTGTTTAATGAGTTTGATACAACTTTGATTTAACTTACCTTGTTATATCAAGGTTTTGAGAATCAATGTACGATCTACTTTTTCCATTTCCCTCCATTTCTAGTAATTAGTGGACTGCATAAGTTATGTAAGTTTTAATTGGCTGCCTTTTGTTGCGGCATTTGACAATCAAACCATTTGATTGGTTTAACCAGGCACACCTTGTATGCATTAGTTGTTTTAGCACATTCCATTGACAATACCAAATAAACCAGTTTTGCACAATTAAACTATTAGATTAGGTCAAAGCCAGATAGTCCATGGGAACATCTGATATCTCAGGTTCTGTAGGACGTAGCATAAAAACTTGAACATATTTGAAATCCTATTGACTCAGATATCCCATAAATGTTGAAAAATCATTTTTTCATCTTTTGGCAGATAAACCATTTTCGCTCTAGGTCCGTGTCTAGCTGTAAGGGAGGTGTACGTAATGTGGAAGTTGTTATGCTCAGCACCAAGGCGAAGTTTCTAATAATTTGGAATTTACAGTGGTTGTGGCCATTCATCTGCTCATCACACACAGACAACTCTTCGGATCGAAGCGACCCAGAGCAAGCATCAATTTTTCTTTGCATCAAGTATGTATCATTTTCGTGCCATTTACGCGCTTTTCTGATGGACACTGGGTATCAATAATTTATATGTTGCGTAGAGCATCCTCTGCTTTGATGTTGTGCACTTGTGGTACATTAAAGGCGTTAAATCTTACCAAGGTGAACATTTACAATTCCTGGATCAAATTTAATCGAAGGAAGGACTAATGTATTATTATTATATATACGACATCAGTTGTTGCAGAGACAGGTGCATTGAGATAAGTTACACTTTGAGGCTTATGAAATATCCCTCAATCAAAACATGTTTGGAATGCAATACAACGTCAGTTTTATTGTATCCAATATAATACAACCATGACACGATGACCAAGAAAAAAGCTACACAATCTAATAATGGAATCAGCTTTACTGTACTTCAGTGGTGAAGTCGGAGTTTATAGCTGCCACTCAGGGGATTTTAATTTTGAATCTTTAACTAGAAAGTCAAGGAAGACTTTAGTTTACAAGCTTAATGGTTTTCAGTCAGCGTCGACAGACAGGGTACAACAGCGTCGACAGACGGTCAGAACAGCGTCGACAGACAGGCAGAACAGATATAGATTGCACCAGTATTTATAGATCAGGTATGTTGTTATCTAGATTGTTGCATTTGCTTTCGTCTTTGGTGTGTACATTATGACGCTGTCAGTAAGCACTGCTTAGTATAGTCTTTCCGGCCATGTTCATAATTATGTGGTTCTAGACAAGACTTGCGTTTCTAAGCAAATTACCTGCTGTGTGTAACAGAAATTTAGAATGATTACTAATACATCTTTGCCACATTGTGTGTGAAAGTTTAAAGTTGTTTGTCACTTCAAACTATGTATTGTAATTTTTGATCATTCCAGCTACATCTGTTTGAAGCCGTTAATTTGTGTTACCGCTGCGATGATGAATGATTCTGAACGCATGCATGCATATACACTGATGCCGGTATGGCTACTCTAGCGGCAGCACTGCAAGGAGCTTGTACTTTGGAGTAATTACAGATGAGAAGAAGGTAGCAAATAGTATTTATATTTGTTGCAGGCCTTGCATCATGAACTTTTGCATTTGTGCTGCATAATAGAAATGGGCCATTCTCAACAACTCCGTTTCTTACAGAAAGGGACATTTTCAGACTTGATTTGCTCATAAAACCCCATTGAAGCATTTTTTGACTCAAACTTTTAAGTAAAGACGGATATCATCTGTGTAAGCAAGACCTATGTAATAATCTATGCTAATATTGTTCCTGGTACTCGGCTACTCGACCCAGAGACTCAAAGTCACCTTACGGATGGACTGAAATGTGACATGAATTTGTCTCATGTTTGCAATTATTGATATGTCGTGATGCATAAAGGAGCTGCGCAAAGAACCTTTTGTTCTAGTAAGCCATATGTTTACCTAAATAATAAGACTAACCACTATAAGTTACATAAATAATTACCAGATACATTCATGTGAATCTGAGCACCTATCTCACGGAAGGGACATTACTGAAGAGACGGACTTGTCCAATTGGAAAAATACATACTTTGGTTGACTTCAGCCAGCTCTGAACATAATTTTAGTATTAAGACACTGCATTGTGTCTTCCCACAGACTTTCAATCGAAAATCTGCAGCTTAATGGAAGGACATTGCGGAAGAGATGTATTTCTCCCATTTGGTCATGAATCTGACTTGTAGTCATTTTAGTCCACTTTGGCTGTGCCATGGCTATGAGAAGACAGTAGATTATGAGATGATTATTAAAATATTTATATTAATAATTAATGGTTTCTAATAATAATAATTAATAATAATGAATAAAATAATAATAATTGATTACATTATAAATAACTATAGTTAACAGATAATCATATTGCTCGTTAAATGATGTATCACAACAAGAGTTCCAATGTAGTAGCCTGCCGAGGGCCCTTAGATTGACTTAATATTAATGATGATGTCATAATAACAAAATAATAAATACTGGTAAATATAAATGCTGATTTATGCCGATATCCGTATTCTGGAAATATAAATACATGTATATGTAGGATTAATAAAAAGCGCAGAAGTACAATTCCAGTGTTAGTAATTAGACACTGGAATATTGGCTGTGGATAGCACTAGACATTAGAGAAACACTGACTTTAATGTTTCCGTCAGACGTGGCTAGATGCAGATTACAGACCATATTTCATGTTAATCTAATCGATTTTGTTAGGTGTAAGACAGCAATACCATAAAGTATATGACGGTGTTAATTAACGCTGACTGAGTAAAATACAGTATTACAGTATAATACACATAGACTCAGTAAAATACAGTGTTTGCTCATTGTGCGGATATTATGGATGATTTTAGAGAACAATGTCCCTTCCATAAGGATCGATTAAGCAAGAAATATTATATTTTACGTCTGATTTTGGGGTCAATAGCCATTGAAATAGACTTCACTGTAATCATTAAATTGCTCCAGGTGCAAATTTAAAATTCAATCGGATTTTGTGGCACGCAGTTTCAAAATGTTTGTCTTTTCTTAAGTAAAATCTCCCTTCAGTAAGCTTTTCAAGCTGTCAATCTCTCAGAACATATTTGGCAATGCAAAAACTTTCTGCCATTCTATCTGCTGCCATTTAAGTCTGCTGCCATTAGCCTGCTGCCATTGGCCTGTTGTCGCATCTGAGTTCATTAGTAGGGCCTACGCTGCCTTTACACTTCTACCATTAGGCTGCTGATGGTTCTAACTGGCAGCTATGGCAGCTAATGGCTCTTCAGCCATTAGCCTGCTGCCGCTTATCAACTTTCAGTAGTACGTTGTCATTAAAGTTCTACCAATAGTCTGCTGCCATTCAGCTACTACCATTTTGATCTGCCGGCGATTTTGTCTTTCATGTTCACTGTATAGAGATTCGGTCTAACGGTAGCAAGCAGTATGTATGTAAAGGAAAGAATTATGAATATTTGTTATTAATTCCGTAATTCACGGATTGCAACGTACCCAGCTTTTTCCGGAAACAAAGTTTTCCGACCTTTTCAGACGTGGTGGAACTCTTCATGTTCCACTAACAATGTAATTGATGAACCAATCAACAATTACTTTCTTTCAGCATATATTAACTACTTCCATAAATTTATTATATGATTTTGACATTTTTATATACTATATTTCATAACTTATACTTTGCAGATGACATATTCACGAGTTCGCGAATTTTCTTAGTGATATGGGATTGAAGTTAAAAGATGAGTCATGGCAATATAACCGGGGTTCAAACAGCCTTAGTGTTCTGAGAATGGATTTTGCTATAGTATGGTACCATGGTTATGCAGTAACCGTGTATACCAGTAACTGTAACCACAGTAGGCGTAATGCATGTCTTCTATCATGTTTTCACACATTGTAATAATAATCTGCTGAAGAATGCATGTACTATGCCATGATATCCACTGCACTTGTTGTATGCTTAAGAGGTCTATCCACTCCATTGCATTACTTGTATATCCATTGCTTAATGTGTTGTTATAGCTCTATTGTTTGCCACCAATTTAATATCTCAATTCTTGTTACTACAGTATTATATAAACCTGCGCCATAATGATGCAGATGATTTTCTTACCTTATTCATAATTTTGTGTTGAGTATGTAAGTAAATCATAACACTTATTATTAATATTTTTATTTTCTTCTGTTGATGTTAACCATTTCAGTTGCATTCAGTATTTCAATGGTATGCTGACACTGCCCCACAGTAACCCAGCAAACGCAGATCATATTTTGAAATGTTGTACAAATGTTTTAATAGTAATATTCTCCATCGCATGCTTTTGAAATGTGCTAAAAATGTTTTATGAAATCATTTCAAAATATCAGATAATATATTTATATGGAAACATTTTAAAAACATTCTCTGCATATTCTTTGAAATATGTTTTTTTCAGAGTGAAATGAGACATTTTTAAATTATTTTAGGCAAACGTTTCAATGATATTTTTATATAAACATTTCAATAAAACATTCTTCAATCGATTTTTAAATATTATATTGTAATGTTCTTCAAAGGTTTAGCAAATAATTTCATAAATATTTTAAATTTTATTTTAAGAATGTTATCAAAATATATATTATTTGATATATCGGGAAAATGTTTCCGGAAAATGATTCTGAAATATCATATACTATATTTTAACGGAAACATTTTGAAACATAACCTGCTTATCATCAAAAATATTTTTCTTGGAGTTACATATATCATTTCAACATTATTTTAAGGAAACATTTTGTTGACATTTTTATATAAACATTTCACTAAAAGATTCTTCATTTGAGTTTGAAATAATATACTGTAATGTTCTTCAAAAGTTTTCACAAACCATTTGCTAAATGTATTAAATGATATTTTAAGAATGATACAACAACAAAAATTTTATGTCGGTAGAATGTTCCAGAAAAACAATTTTGCAATATCAGACATTGTGTCTTAATGAAGACATTTTGCAAACGCTGCTTGCAAATTTTCTAAATGATATTATTTCTTGGAGTTGCATAAACCATTTCAGAAGTATTTTAAGGAAGCATTTTATTGAGATGTTAATGGCAACATTTCACTAAAACATTGTTAAATTTATTTTGAAATAATCTATTGCAATGTTTTTCAAAGGCTTTCACAAAGCATTTGCTAAATCTTTTCGATTAAATTTTCTGAACGTTATCAAAAAACATGTTGTTCGATATTATGAGAGAATCTTCCAGGAAAAAATGTTCCATTATCAGATACTATATTTCAATAGAAAGATCTTAAAAACATGTCTTGCATGTTATATCTGCAAGATGCTTTTTTCTTGGTCATATGTAAATCATTTCAGAATAAATTTCAGACAATACTATATATCTATATGCTTCTAGAAATATTTCAAAAAACATTCTTGAATCAATTTACAAGTAAATATATCCCAATGTTCCATCCATAGGGTCAAGCAAGTCATTTGCAAGATGTTTAAATGGCATTATATTGTTATAATGTTGTTACAAAATAAGTGGTTTTAAATACCAAGACTCTAAATTATTTCTTCTTGGTTGTACCCAAAGGCAATACTATAAGTATAGAAATATATGCACGATTTATTGTTTATGTATGTTACCAATTACCATGTATGGAAACGTAACGCAAAAGTTTAAAGAGGTTAGGACACGAAATCTGTACGACTTTTGTGGAGTTGTCTCATTGTGGAGATGGGACACAACTCCAAAATCCACTAAATATTGATTTGTATTTGCACATCACTTCAAGAAATACGAAACAAAAATGTATCTGCATCAAATTAAATATATTAAATAACATAATATAGCATAACATAATAATAATGATTAATATAACAGATAATATAACAATATGCAATTTTATTCATTAACATAACATATATTATAATATGTTACAAATAACAAATATAACAATATACTAATATAGCAATATTAATAATAATGGTATTGATATAACATAATATTGAAGTGATATAGCCGTTATTTCTTGAATTGATAAGACTTCCGAAGCATTTGTATTGTAATTGCATGTTTGTATTTCCTTTATTTTCAATAGATCTGAATTGTAATACTTCGTAAATCATTGTTGGTGTATGTTAATATTTCATGAATAAAATATCGTACTTACTGTTGCTTATAAATTATCATCATATTTATGTCCGGTTGAATCACAAAATAATGAAACATTGCTATTGCGATACAATCTGCCTTCACAAATATTGTGCAAAAAGGCAAGTTAGTTTTTCAGAACTTTTACTGAACGAGAACCGGTAGTAGAAACCTCCACTAAGTTCCTAGATAATGGGAAGGGATCATGGTGCCTTCCCATAATGCTATAACCATAGGCTACAAGAAATGGTGCTAATGGACATTGTCAAAGGGAAATACAGAGTTGTCAGTGTTTGTATAATCTATTCCTAAATGTGCAATTTCGAAAAACATTTCAAATACTATATCAAAATCTGGCAAAATAGATATGCAATTATAATTCTAAAATGTTGCATAATATTTGTGTAAGATTATTTTGAAAAATTTGCAGTATAAATAGGTAAAGACAAGAGATTTTAAATTGCTCCTTTATATCATCGTATAACATGTTGCAGTGCGCTGATCTGAAAAAGTCATTCAAGACAGCATTACACATCATATTGCTATAGAGCAGGGTAAGGTGAGCATAGCTCCAAGACTAAAAAAATGTCTAAATTTACATCCATAATGTATAAAAATCATATAAAATGGCTAGAATATTCATGTGCTATGGACAAGGAGCTGCAGCAACTCCAGTTAACAACTCCAATCACAACTCTAGGTTGCTTCACCTCGCCAAAACCAACCTGTCAAATAGAAATCAATCAAAACATCAGCATAGTTGCAACATTTTAGAGTTTAGAGAAGACAAATTTAAATCATTACAATGCTAGGTCACACTCACAGACATATTCATCCATTAATAAGAATTTATGGGTTGGCATGACACTTTCAATGCACATAGCCAGTGCAGCATGTGCAGTTTCACCATCATGTTGTTGACAGTGGCCAAAATCATTCAATCAGCAACTATCCAATTCAACAAGAGTTCCTAGTGGCCAGAGTATTTAGACTGTGGTCGAATGATTGGTGGTTCAATTATCTGTTTATCTCCTCTGAATGTAGTAGTTTACGCTGCCAAATGATTACACTCAGTCTCGAGTCAATTTATTGGCTGATGGTATGAGTATAATTTCAGAGTATTGTATGCACTATCTGACGACTATTTGATGATGGGTATCAAGAGACAATTGTATATAATTTATATTATTAATTCTTAAGCCCGGCTGAAATAGCTGGTCAACTAATATGCATCTTATTGGCCAAGAACTGCTGCACGGTAATACTTTACTTTTGACAAATCATAGTTGAAGATTTACCATGAAGTGGATCAGTATTGCAAAGTAAAACTTGGCGTAAAACTCGTACTCAATGTACAGTTATCCTCTCTCGTTTACAAGAAAAGTACAGACAACTCTAGAATAGTACACTATATAATTTGCATATCGTAGGAATCACGCGATCAAGTAGGCCAAGCCGTCTCAACTGACAACAAACGGTGAGCTGACTGGCACTGTGACCTGGTGGGGAGTAGCGAGTTGACAATTATAATCTAAAACTATTTGATTGATATATCAGTTAAATTTTCTCTCAGAAGGTTAAACAACTTAAATTTAAAAAATCTGTTATCCATAATTTCTAGCAGAAGCAAATACTCAGCAGGGGGCATTCAAGGTGCTCTCTAGGATGACATAATCAGCAGTTTGGTGTAAATATTGTGCTCGTTTAGCGTAGCTTCCTGAAACTTACATGATACCAGCTTCACATTGTACACACAAGTAACAGTGTCTATGGATACGGAGCTGCAGCAATTCCAGTCAACAACTCCGATCACAACTCTGGGAAGCTTCTTCTCACCAAAGTCATCCTGTCAAATAGAATATCAATCCAAGCATCAGCATAGTTACAACATTTTAGTGCGGATTGATTTAAATCATTACAATGCAAGGTCACAATTGCAGATATATTCATCCATTAATGAGAATTTAGGGGTTGGCATGACAATTCGAACGCACATAGACAGTGCCCCGTGTGGGCGTGCGAGGAGAACATTTCCACCATCATGCTGTTGACAGTGATCAAAGTCATTCAATCAGCAACTATCCAATTCAACAAAGGTTCCCAGTGGCCAGAGTATTTAGACTGTGGTCCAATGATTGGTGGCTCAATTATCTGTTTATCTCCTCTGAATGTAGTAGTTTACGCTGCCAAATGATTACACTCAGCCTCGAGTCAATTTATTGGCTGATGGTATGAGTATAATTTCAGAGTATTGTATGCACTATCTGACGACTATTTGATGA
>JAOQGN010134957.1:0-11524 GCA_027564295.1 Himantozoum antarcticum
GTCGATCAATTTGTTAAACGCTATCCCATTGGATAATACTAACCACATTGCGGTTTGCGGTGGGGTCATCGAAAGTTCAAATTGGAGCGTTCAGCCCAAACTTATACTACTCTTGTCCATATGTGATAGATCAATGCCAGGCTTGGCTACGCCAAAGCTGTACAAAAGTATATGAGTTGGTGCACAACTTTGAGCTGCACTCTCACATCGTTTGTTTTATATGTTGATGCATTTAGGCAATACGCAATTGTGGTGAGTTATTGGTAGTATTTCAGGTGTATGCAAGTCCTGGAGTTCAAGTATTTCGGGTCTATGCAAGTTGCAAGTTGGCCTAGAACTCACTTGTGCAGTTCACTGTGTCTTAACCTCGACTCCACGGGCAACTCAATAAATCTATAGGAAAAAATGCACGACAACAAATCCAATATGCGTTATGGTTTATGACCAGTAGATAAAATACCAGAGGTCAGGTGGTTTCCCTATTTTGTACAATACAATCATGTATCATAGCTCTAGGACCAGGGGTCAAAGGAGTTGGACAGGGGTTGGGGGAATAGGAATGGTAGTGGGAAGGAGGGCCCCTTCCAACTCATTGATGAGTCTGTTTATTAATTGGATTACCATTTTGAAACAATACAAAAATAGAATAATATTTATATAGAATCCTGATAACATCACTTCATACAAATGAAGTGTTATCATGTAAGCAAAGTTGTCTGCTCATACCAAAAGCTAAATCATATGGAAAGATGACTCTATAATTCACACCACCTAAAGTTCAATCTGTAAAAAAAGGCGCCCAAACAATGTGTAATATTTAGCTGTTATTATATTACTCCGCACATTTTTTATGTACAAAAAATAATATTATTTCACATGATATCTTTGAAAATATTGATAGATATCTTTGTATAACGTATGATTTGCACCATTGCATCACATTAACACGGAACAAAGTCATAAACTCCCACAATATGGTTATATTTTGTCTATTGGGAAGGCGTATTGAATGAGGTGTAGTGAACTGTAGGCTAAAATCACGTGGTCCGTGGGACGATAGCAGTAAGCACATTTTTGGTTACTACAGGACTAAGGAATACATAGTTACTGCGTTGTTTACTAGACTGCTCCATTCACTGCTCTCCAAACTACCCTATATCAAGTGAACACGACAGAAGGACAGAATCGGACAGAATATCCGTAGTATCTACACACTATGCAACTGAACTAGTGTGTATGACTACTAGGCGAGAAAAAGTGGAAAACTTTTTGTTAACGTTACTTCGCACTCACAGTTCACACCTATCACTATCAAGTATCAGCAGACACACTGGTCAAGCCAGAATGAAAATTGAAGTTTGAATAGCTCACATGCTGAAAACTGCCGAAAACTCAATAAGTGGAAGTGAACTATTGAGAGTAAGGAGTTAAGGAGTGGAAGGATTGGAACGCTTTCAGCTAAAATAGTCTAGAACTACTAGTGACTTTTCCTACTGTTAAATACATACATTTGCATACAGATTTTTACCTTTATCTCTTCCCTGCAACCTCACCTGCAATTCACCCTTTAATCCAAGGTATAGTAGTTCCTATCATTATATTATGTTTGTTGCTTTCTTTTGCTGTTCCAGCCTTATGTTATAGTCCCAACTCCAAATCGGTGTAATTGCGGAAAGTTGTAAACTCAAACTGGTTTCGTGTACAAATGTGACGTTTTGGAGAATTTTGTTGGATGATTCAAAAATTATTATCACTACTACTGATATGAAAAGCTTGCACTGCAACAGTTTTATTTATTGCTGACAGTGGCAAAAATACAAAAGGAGAAGTGTGGGTGTGAAACCCAGATACGTCATCAGGTTCAAATACACTACCCAATGGGTTACCGCTTGTGGTAGATTAAACGAAAGGGGACTGGAGCCTCTGGAAAGTTTGGCGCCTCTTTCTTTAATCACTTACGTGACACTCTTCAGCATCAAGGAAATTTAAGATGCGGTGTGAACAATACAAACTTGTTTCTCTTTGGATTTATATTAAATATTAAAACAAACGAACGGTTTCAGCTTTGGCTATCCGCAGTTCACCAGTTCATCAAAAACGCCATGTTATCCAAAACACAAACTAATTTTATTGGGCTTAGATTGAAAGACTAAGCAATATTAATATTAGTGATTGCATGTAATCCTACCCTCATCCTCCTGGTGGCCAGGTATATGTACTATGACTGTATCAGATAGAAATTTCTGGACTAACTAGGATTCTAGTAAGTCGGAATGTGACCGTGATCAATAACTTGATCTTACTGATCATATTTTATGATGATTGCCTTGGTAGTTAGTTATGGGATCAGGTCTATGTTCCGACAGTGCTATATTCCGATGGTGACCCCAACTCCCCAAACCCCAACCACGGTTTGTATAAGAATCCTCAAGCTTTTTAATATTAGTTTCATGTCGGAACATAGGCCCAATACGGTACTAGAAGATAAAATTGTCGGAACATTAGGTTGCATCTTTGTAGTTATACCCTTCCTCTTCTTCAGTTCTTTGTAAATGATTTGTTCTTACTTGTCCCGTGGCTAGTCTCGTATGTGCCATGCTACCATTTATATAATTATTTTTTAACCACCTGCCATGTCATTGCTCAGCTCTTTCATAATGTCAAATACCCTACTCCTGTGTGTCTAATCTTACGCAAGACAGCTTACTACCATGTAATCCTTCTGTTATCCGGAGTTCTTGTTTCCTTAACTCTTAATCTACATTTTCAAATAAATATCTGAGTTTTGGTCTGAAAAATGTGTGTACTGACTTCCAGAGGTATGTCTTTTGTAAAATGGTCTAATCAACTTTAGGAATCGTTGAAACGATTTATTATTGAAAAATTGGCATTTTCTACACTGCTGCTGTACTCTCGGCCTCCATACTGTTGAGCTTCATAATTGAATTCTCTATTTCTTATGCAACAAAATTTTTAATACGCTTTGAAGACTGGGATGCAGAGATGGTCAAGTGGTTAAGATTGTGCACCTCTATGATCATGAGGCCCTGGGTTCGATTTCCGCTGCCGTCAAAAATGGTAAGGATCCTTGGGCAAGATTCTTAAACCTAAAATTTGTACCATGTGTTATAATCAGCAGGTAAGATACTGGAGGCCAGGTGGTTTTCCCTCGATTAGCTCAGCTATTGGATTGCCACCTAAAACAATACAAACAATACAAACAAAACTACTTTAAAACAGTAAAATCTGTGCTAACTGTTGAGCGCCAGATGCAGTGGTTGCCTATCATATAGATCATGTAATTATTGAATTAGGACAATTTTGAGATCTTCCAATTGATTTATGATTGAAGTTACTGCTGATTGCAATATCTGGAATAGTGCGCAGTACTGTCTGGCAGATAGAGTTATAATTTCTGAGGCACCAACTGATATGCTTAATATTTAATAATGACATAACTGTTTATAATTAATGAGCATTTAATATGAGCTTGTTGTTGAATCTATATGAACTTCATCAATCATTTATTGCATACAAACCTAGGATTTCTTGAGAGCTGCATGAATTAATCTCCACATTTGGCCACATTGAATCATCATTCATTTGCATTATATTAAGTCGACCTTCAACCCAGTAGGCCTAGTCCCAGTTTCTGATGACAGGTGATTAAGCCTCGCTGATAATTTATTCGGGTGGTAAAAATGCCACTCCCTAACTCGTACAAGATCGTGAGACTACCTACTCAGTTGAACTCGAGTGTCTTCAGCCATCTATTATTGGTTTTGTAGCCAAAGATATGGAATTCGACAATTTTACTTGAATTTTCTCACAACATTGGTAACATATTTGACCCTACTACCTATTATTGTCACTTTCATAGTGATTGAGACGTCTGGAAAAAATGTCAATTGAAAAATTTCTGAAATAAATTGCTCATTTGCCGTAGCAGTTGCTGTATATTTCCACTGGTGTTGTGGTGATAGCCGATGTCCGATAGTAATGCGAACAATACCTCGAACTACATGGTCAGCTATCCACATGTTTCACATGGCGCCAGTCGCCAGGGCTATGTTCCGACGTAGCACCCCAACCACAATTCAGATGAGGATCCTCAAGCTTTTAAATATAAGACCTTTTAAGCACAGACCTTGGGAACGTAGACAATCGGAATATAGCGCCATCCCCATTTCATATTCTTGCCATTGCTGCACTTTTATCTTACACACACGTATGTCCTTCCCAAACTAGCAGGTCAGGTCTGATTGGTGGGACTGCACATCATTGTCCTACACTACTGCTGGTGGAAGCTGGAAGTTCTTACCTTGTCCTCCACCCTCCACCCACCATCCACCTGTCTCTACTCCCCACTCCTATTCCTGATTCCAATCCTATTCCTACACAAGTGCTGTATCATTATTTGTAGGTTGATTGCACTCTAGCATTTATGGCTGATTGTTATTTTTGCCTTGGTGATATATTTTGACACATTGAAGTGTATGACCCTATTAAAGTGTGTGATATTATAATAGCCTCTTGCACTATGGTGTTACTTGGTCGGCCAGACCATCATGGTTGAGAGTTCTAGCTTGGCTTGAGCTAGCAACATCACACTAATATTCGATGCCTTTACCTGAGAGATGGTACATCATGTGTATATTGACACTGGCAATGTTAACATGTTATTACAAGGTAGAGAAATACGCCGCCGTGTAAATATCTTTTGTCCATACTGATAACTTTTCTCTGCTGATGTTCGAATAGAATGATATGGTGATAAACATTGCCTATGTAAACACAGATATAATGCTTTGGTAGCTTCCTTACCCCTTACTTACACCTTATAGATTTCATTTACCCAGTGACATGCAAATGCATCTGATTTGTGATAACACTACTAAAGAGATAGATAGATGTACAGTATAAATACATACTGTACGCCCATACCCCATAGCCCATACCCCATAGCTCATACCCCACAAGTACAAAAGTACTAACTTTGTAACAGACATGTAAGCTATGATACGAGAATTGTTGTCTGAGAACCAAATTTCTATTTATAGGTTAAACTGAGTATAATTTCTCCTCAATTTTTGGTAATATGTAAATACGGCAAGTAATGAATATTTTATTGTAGTATTTCAGGCGAATTTGTAAATTATGTGAAAATTATTGCCATGTTTGATGTTGAAACATTGAACAATTATTTAATTTTTTTTGACCAACGTGTGTGCATGTGGTTGCTTGTTCAGATCTGATACTATACAGCAGAAGTTGCACCATTACTATTATATGACAATCATTACGTATGGGAACCTATTGCACAATATAACACGTATAACAGACATGATTATTATGAGTAATTTGGAGTTTTACTCATTTTTTGCGAGGTGTTTACAAGCCGATTACTAGATCACCAGATCACCACGCAACTGCACATACATTGTAGAACACTCAACTAAAACAAAAGTATAATGGCATGGCATAAATAACAGCACTTTCACATTATTTAATTGCTATTTCAATGGCAGTATTATTGATACGTCTTCAAATGTACTTAATGTCATGTCTATGCAGAAAGTGGGGGATTAGATTTCCTCTCCATGAATTATTTATGGCACTTTTTCTACTATCAACGCAAATTAACCAATATTTATTATAGTTTGCATCCATCAAATGTATCTACATGGAGGTCCAGTGATTCAATGTCACAACAATAGGATACAAACCATCAATAGCCTCATCTTGTACCTATTGTCGGCAATGGATTGGTTACAGCACTGCCTTGGGACAAATCTGGAGATGCTAAAGAGGATATTCGGATCATGAATGTTGAGCAGTTAGCCAGTTACCCATACTCACGAGTGACGTGTGATTTTTGAGACATGCGTTTGATTCCCTGTACAACATACACACTGAAGCTTTGTTATGAATAATTACACATAATCGAAACTGTATGAACATAAGAAAATGTCATGCAGAAGGATATCACCAACTAGGGGTAGGGTTTGGCTGAATTGCGATTTAGCAAACTCGGTCACATTATGAAGCCGCATAATGATGCTATAATAGTGTGGCTTGTTAAGCTAATACACATTTGTAGGTTTATATAGCCTGGGCAATCAGGCCCACGACAATTTGGAGTTATCTGACCCCGGTTGGACGTTGCCATTAGGTGGGCGTGGGCAGGACTTGGTGTCGAGCAAGAGGGGAGTCCCAAGTCACCGATTGGTTTTCCGTATGCCATGTATAAATATCACATGTGGCATCATCACATGCGAGTGCATGGGGCCAGATAGTTAGCTCATCTGGAGTGTGAATAGCGTAACATAAAACATAACTATGACGCCATCCAAACTCCAATCAACAAACATCAATCCTAAAGAAAAATGACGTGTTTGTTGCATGCCAGATGAGCTAACTATCTCGGCCCTGAGTGTGTAGGGTGGATATGAGAAATAATTCTGACACCTCATGTAGAAGTAGATGGTTTATGAGAAGTAGATTATTTCTGGCTTTGAGTCAATAGTAATGCTATGATCATATGAATTTATCACCCTCAGTCGACTTGTATATCTACATAGGTCTGGTTGTTGTAGAGGCGTGAATAATAATATATATTTAATGGTAATGGTAATAAATAATATGATAAATCATCAATAGTAGATAGCCCATATGTAAAGCTGGGCAAGTTGTTTTTGCAGTGAATTGTTTTACATATTATATGTTATTGCTGTTATAAATCAACCTTTCTAATCAGATTCCATTCGAAATGACATGCCATGAATTTGCATAATTTTGGTAACAAGTGAGCATTATAGATTCATACATAGGTTTGCAGGTACAGGGTCATGGCATATATAGTTATATAGTATAGATAGCAAGTACATGTAGATAGCATGATTGATGGGTGGACATGGGTAACAATTGACAGCAGAGTTTCACTTGTTATGTTGTTGCATTGATTCCATTGCTTGCTCACCAGACGTTAGTATTTCGTTTTATTGAACACTGACCAACACCGGCAGGTATATATTTCAAGCTGTTGGTACTGGTTAGCTGTTGGTACTGGTTAGCTGTTGGTACTGGTTAGCTGTTGGTACTGGTTAGCTGTTGGTACTGGTTAGCTTGGGCAGGCTCTCAGTGTAGCAGCGGCTGCTATACACTGAGAGCCTGCCCAAACTAGTTACCGGTGGTGGCCGCCATATCGACTAGAACAACTACAACTATGCAATGTATTTAGAGTATTACAAAATTACTAATAATTATATACGAAGTATACAAATACAGTATACAAAGCCAGGCAGCATTTGACAAAGTTGAGGCAAGCATTGAGTGATGGACACTAATTCTCTAATAAAACATTTCAGATTGGTAAATTTGTATACTTCGTATATAATTATTAGTAATTTGTAATACTCTAAATACATTGTATAGTTGTAGTTGTTCTAGTCGATATGGCGTCCACCACTGGTAACTAGCGTCCACCACCGGTAACTAGTGAGGCAGATGCAAATTGGCACATTTTTGAGATAACCAGTGATCAAGAACAAAACGTAGACGGAGAAGTTGTCTTATCCTGTTAATGTGTGATCGCATCCCTTACTGAAAACCCCAACCGCAATCTTAGAACTAAGCTAAACTGAAAACTACGATAATGCACCTAAGTCGACCAAGCCTTCTACTTGCCAAAGTAGCAATGCACTTTTCAGGAGTTATCTACTCTTTTGGCAGTTAATTATATAAAATGAAGCCAAACTGTAATGATCTTCACTTCATTTCTCTTTCAATATTCCATTTAATCACTAAACAATTCATTCTCATTATCACCCACCTCGATAGTTTTAGTAGGCGTTAAAAACATCATTTACACCCTAATTAAATAAATGAACTGTTCAGACAATTTTTTACAACCTGTTGAGACAACAGCAGTTTTGGCTGCTGAATATATAGCAGGTTTGCACTTTGCCCATGGCATACAATGTTTAGTCGTCAAACAGAGTGATGTGATAATAGCCAATAAAAACAGTGGTGGAGTGAGCTAATATTGTCGTATATAGTCTAATGATACGGCAAAGGGCAGGAAATGACTCAACATCCTTCCTTTTCCATCAAGTCTGATAATAAAGCCATTAGTATAATGTTCTCTCGGAGTACTATAGGTGCATCTACTAAGACATGCAGTCTGTTCACTTATCCTCTACATCAGCAGTGTAATAAACAAACATTCACTTATGGTCACATCAGATTGTTGGCTGCAGGCTGGCATCTTATGCTTATACCGGCAACTGTGAATTATCCTCTATATTACATTCATATACAGTAGCATAATGAATACATTATAGCATAAATTGAGAACAACCTCAAAGCAGAATCACCCAACCCCAAACACAGAATTACAAACTGTCACTATCATTATCATCACTGCCTTGTGCGGTTCCATTTGGAGATAGCTCCTGTTGCACAGACTCGCTGCCTCTAGGTCGCCCCATGCAAACTTTCTAATAGATACGCCTACGTTATCTCCTTACTATACTGGGCCTACATCGTACATACTATGCCCTTCTGTTGCTTCCATCACCCCTACCATTTCACCAATTCTAATTTCCATATCAGCACTGTTTATACGTGTATTTACTGACTCACAATATGCGATGGCAGCGGAGGAAGAATCTAAATCAAACGTTTCATTAATTTTTATGTTGCCAATCGCAGATAAACCGAAAGTAGACGGCCATTCACTTTAGCTCACAAACTGTATAATATGATCCTTTGAGCGTTGAGTGTTTGTTTTACAGATTTCACTGATTTTGGTCAGGGATGTGCTGACAATTTACAAAACGTTTGAATAGCGCATAGCAGTTAGCAAAACACGATGTGGATAATCCCTCCTTTAAATATTCCATAGTATGCTAGTGCAAGCTAGCCAAGTGCCTTTGCAGTAGGACCTATCCCATAGTAAGGTAAAATTATACATGTTTTGTTTAGTCACATGATTTATTCATTTTCGACCTGTTGCACCCAGTTGCAGCTAGATGATAGCTTCAGATAGGATAGGAGCGGCAGCACAGCAGTGGCACAGCAGCACTTGTAGTAACATAATTTTTATCTCATCTAATAGTCTTATCTGATTGCTAATTTAGACAATCATATCGTGTATGCTTTGTCTATAAACATGTTGTGCTGAGTGTAGAGCCTGATTTGTCCTCCACAAAATTAGTGATAAAATCATACTGGCACATGGATTACAGGAAGACCAGGTTATTCAGCACAATATCTACTCTATGCTGACTGTATTATGGCGGGTCAGTCTTATGCAAGTATTACCCTCATTTGTTTTGGTTAATTTTACATGATCTTCTAATTAATAAATTATAGTCTAGTAGGAGACATCATTAGGAGATCACAGCACAGATGTTAGTGTTAGGTTTGACTGTTTGAGAAAAAATCTTTCGGTACGAAAATCTACAGGAAGTCGGTGAGAATCGAACGCTGGTTTTTGCGGTTACCATTCACCATTGTTGCAAGTGCTACCATTACCTATTATACCACCGCTAGCTCACTTATCAGGATTATCTACCACATAATTATATTTTATTTTTTATTGTTAAATAGTTATCAATTTACAAGATGGTAATAAATTATTGTTATAAATTTGATAAATCAGAAGAGTTCTGCTACCTGACTAATTTCTGCCTCAGATCACAGTCTGATCACAGGCTGATCGCAGGCTGATCACAGTCTGATCACTGGCATGCAAATGGCATTCCAATAGGTTGTCACTAAAGTTCATAAATATGGCCATGGAATCTTTAACGCTATAATGATAGTTTCAGCAATTTTAAGACCATTATAATTTGCACCGTTTTTGAACAGACTTATGGCCTAGGAAATTAAATTCTGTTTTGGGTTCTGCAGCTGTAATGTATGAACCAACCATTAATTTTTCTCTTTTGCTACGTTTTGGAATTTCTTGTATTGCTACCATTTCTCAGGTTAGTCGTTGAGGTGGGTGAGTAGGCTGGTTGCTAGCCGTTGCAGCATAATACGCTGAATTATACGAAACTGATTATAAAATAATCAGAGAATTAGCAATGTAGCTTATGTAGTTGTATGGTTCTTTGTATTGCCAAAGCACTAAGGAGATGTGAGCATAATAATGATCCTATGCATTTCACAGTGATTATCCTCATAGCTATGCTATTCAGCAATGGCTTGTGTTGTTTGAGCCATTTGTTCGATGAAATTCTGATTATATTCTGTATCCTTTCACTACTTGATGCAGATTTGGAGTTTGTGGAGACCATTAATGTAATGTTATTTGCTGGTAATTCCTAATCTGTAGGATAAACCCTTGAGCTAATAACCTGCAACTTTCCTGACATCTCCGATAAATATATAAAGCTCTCAGTTGAATACTAATTATGCAAATTTAATACATGTATAATGTTATAGAAAACCGGACTGTAGTTATGTATATGTACTTGATGAATATTAGCTTTTGACTTTTTGACACGCTGTACTGGCTGTACAAGACACGCTGACAACAGGTAGAGTAATCACGTATGAGTACACTGGTACACGACACTATAGAATACACATGAAAGTCTCCAGGAAACCAGCACACCTGCTGAGCTCATTACACATATATATGTAGTTATGTTGTATTTTAATACAAACATTTATGGAAAAACAATTTAGCGCCATTTAATTGAGTTTTGATAATTCACATTTTCCTTGTATAGTTAGATAGGTTGATAGATAACATTCTTGGTGTCCCTGATGTTCAGTCCCTGTGTATCAGTCTACATAGCATTAGAAGTCCACATCTAGTCCTGTATGAACTTGAAGAAAATCTCAATAAACATAATTATATAATAATAGTATTAATAATAGGTAGGCCTAAACGGCGAGCAGTACGGAATTATTACTGTCAGTACAGTAGTTCTAAATCTCAACTTTAGAGCAAGTATATTATACAAGTAGTCAGACATCTGCCACCCTCTCAGAGATTTTAATATGCGATTATGCGTGAGATTCAGCAGAAATTTTGATTACCTCTGAATAGTTCTCAAAATATAGTTATGGTTATTTCGGCAATGTACTCAATATTATTTCAATCTCATCATCACTAGTGCATGTACTTTAGACTAATTCTTCCACGATAGATTCTGTGTTTCTGGAATACCTGATATCAACAGGGCAGCCATTTGACCTGTAGCAGCTGACTCACAATACAGTTCTATTTCTACTGATCTATTGAGCTGAGAGGGAGCGTCATTGGAATAAGAAAATTACAACTTTATCATGATTTGGAAGTTTTGGTATCTGACTCATTAGATGTTCATCTTCAGTTTGATGTAAATAGATATTGGATGCTTTTGATTGCTTTGTTTTGTTTATAATTTTTTATTTCGTTTGAGATATTGTTGGTGGTGTTGCCGAGTAATTCTTGCTCGTCGTAGTAAACCCACAATAATATTGGACAATTAAATTCATAGATGCACTTTCGGCTTATCTTAGTTTA
>JAOQGN010135068.1:0-11520 GCA_027564295.1 Himantozoum antarcticum
TACTTACTTGGGACGCCTGTTGTTCTTGTTACCTTACAGTCCTTCAAGATTGTGAAGATTTGTATGCTAACTGTGAAGAAATGAAGACACCTCTGATGGTCAAATAAAGACACCTCTGATGACACCTCTGAAGTGTGAAGATTGTGAAGATTTGTATGCTGACTGTGAAGAAAGTAAAGCCTGGCCCTATTGGGGGAGCCCCTCAATTTCAGAGGAAAGGTTCAGATTTATTAACAAAAACAAAAATATTTGAACCTGATTTTTGTTTTTATTGAAAAATAAAGTTTTCAATAAAATTGAAAACTTTATTTTTTCGTAAAGAGAAACTGAAAGGAATGCTCATTGCACAGGCCTACCAGTGATAGCGAGTCATTATCTTAGCATTTTTAAAAGGAAGTAACTAAACTAAGCTATCTACATTATGATTGGCCAAACCCACTTGAGCGGCCCAGTCATGTCTGTCGGTCTATGAGGGCCGAGGTCATCTTACGACGGATAATAATAAAGAAACAAACTAACAATAACTGGCAAACCAATAGTCCTGTAGCGGCTATAGAACTAGTTATGTAGACTACCACAACATATGAACAAAACCACGTAACATAATTTTTATATTGCATCATTTTCCTGCTTTAAAAATGCCGAGACCATGAGGTATAACATCGAAAAATATCCATCAAATATCGATACCAGAGGTAAAAAATACCCGAGGTAAAATATCGAAGGCCATGGTCCCGGCACTTTTAAAGCAGGAAGATGATGCAATATAAGAATTATGTTATGTGGTCTTGTTCACATGTTGTGGCAGTCTACACAACTGACTTGATGTGATGACAGTGATGTGAATTGTGATTGAAGATTAATGTGTAGTAATCAATGAAATCGCAACTTCCATTGCTTTAGTTCAAGAACGTGGATGAGAGTTGTCTTCCCCTTCTTCCTCTTCCCCCTCCCTCTCTCACTTCTCCCCCTCCTTTCTTCACCCCTCCCTCTCTTCCATTTCCCCTCCCGAGAGAGGGTAGGGGAAAAGAAAAGGAAGAAGGGGGAACAACTCTCGTCCACGTTCTGTGACTACCATTTCCCCCAAACAATAATTCAATATTACATTGCCTAATTTGCTCTGCTAATTTTAGTTTCTGGGCTAGATTCAAAGGTTTCGAATATTCAAAGATCCTGGGGGTACCCTCTGTTCTGATCAGCAGCCCCATCAGCAGGTAAGGCCTAGCTTGTCCTTACAAGCTTTGTCAAATGAGGAGTTGGCCCCACGATGAGATCGGGTCCCAGAAACAAAGTTGCTTCTGGGAGCACGATCTCATCGTTGGGGCAACTCCGCATTTGACAAAGGTTGTAAGGACAGGCTAGGTAAAACCTGTAAAATATCAAAGGCCGGGTGGGTTTCCCAGGGGGAATTCCCCCTAGGGGCGAATTTGGGAATTCCAGGGGGGAAATTGAGAACTTACTGTAACGGGAATTTTTTGGATAAATAAGTAGAATGGCGTTCAGTAGCCTGTGATCCAAAACCCCGAACCTCAAACACCCAACCTCATAAAACCCCAACCACTAATCTCAAGCTACTGACCGTAATAAAATATCCCAACCAATTTTTGTTATAAATTTTCATTATTTTACATAGTATTTAATAATATATAATCCTTAGATCGATAGAACATCATCAGTTCACTTTGAGGAGCATCTGAAACATGGAGGTGGGGATGCATCATTATATAATATGAGAAGCCTCATACCGTTTTCTTTTATTTACCTATATGTGAGTCGTGGTTTTTGAACTCATAATTATTTGCAAATTGCTGTTAGAAAAAGAGTGAGAACATAGGCCACTATGTGCAACTATGCGCCTATCCAACCCCAAACCACAATCTAGGCAGACTGTTTCCAACTTAAATTTCGAACTGTCAGTATTTCCGGTTTTAATCATGCTAAACATCAAGGCCAAATCAAGAAACAAACTCTCTAACACTACTTCCGACATTAGTGGTTTGGAAAAATATAAGCTAGTTATATCCCTTCCCCGGAGAGGAGTTCTAACTCCTTGATGTAACCATTATTTTCTAACTAAAATATGCAAAACTGTTAAATTGTGCAAATTTAAAGTGGAGTAATGATAAACTATGTATGTTTGGAAGGGGGGAATTTTTTGGTTGGGATTTGAAAAACGGGGAATGATGAGAAGATGGTTAAGAACCACTGGTCTAAATTGTAACGAGCTACAGAGTTATGCTTGCAATACTAATGCATGCAATACTAACGCAATACAATGCAATACTAAGATTCACACGAAATATTTACTGTCTTGAAAACACTTGTGAGTGTTGAGTCTTGAAAACACAATGTGAGAACTTGGCAAAAATAAGCACTTTGTATTGCAGGGTTTTATGACATGTTGCGTCGATGCTAGCAAGGTAAGAGTGCATCCTAGCCAGCCGGGTTGACTGTTGAGTGTGTAGACAGCTAGCCACCACGCTGAACATGGTGAGCACAACTCCCAATTTTTCAAATTATTGTTATTATTACTCATCTGTTGCTTTTATAATCTAAAGTACATCATGAGTTCTATAACAGGCATAACGACAGTAGTAGAAAAGAGCAGGGGAACACAATGAACCAGATGTTAAATCACATTATAATAGCTCGACATTCCATCACACATGGCCTGAAACCTGTATGCCTAGATGATTTTTTAGATTTTAACTAAACGTTTAAAATTTACAAATGGACAGGAAAGTAGAAGCTTTATTTATTAAAAAGCATAAAACTAGCTTGAATCTTCGAATTGCTTCTGTTACAAGGAGATTATTTTAATTCATACTTAGTTTTACCATATAGCTATGACACAATTTAGTGACAACTCTCAGCCTTTAGTGTAATTGTCATAGTTGTGACTTATTGTGACTAATTCCATTACTCTGATGATGATCCACTGCAGTGGATCAAAAATTTTGAAATAAATATGTTTTAAACATGACGCTTCTGGTAACACTTCTTATAGTAGTAGAAAAGTAGTTGACTAATATGCAACATTGTAAGTTGTTCCTACATACATGTATGTCTTTCGAAAAGGGTGACTTGGTAGAGTGAAAGAGTGAAGTTGGTAATGTTTGCTAGACCCAGGGTTGGGGTCACTAAAAATAATTGCATTCCCGAAATATTTTTGCCCTAAATTACATTGAAGTGAACTAGAACTAATGCTAAAAACTAAATTTGTCACAAAGTTGAACTAGAAATTTAACTAAGCTAAATTTCCACAAGTTGAACTGGAACTAGAACTAAGAACACCATTAAATTGAACTAGAATTAAAAACTAAATTTACCATAAAGTTGCACTAGAACTAGAACTAAAAACTAAATTTACTATACAGTTGAACTAAAACTCAAACTAAAGTCTGAAGTTGCTACAACGTCAAACTAGAATTTGAACTAAGAACTATATTTACCACAAAGTTGAACTAGTACTAGAACTAATAACTAAAATTTCCCCTAAATTGAATTAGAGCTAGAATTATGAACTAAATTTACCAATATGTTGAACTAGAACTAGAGTTGAGAACTAAATTGCTCCTAAATGATGAACTAGAACTAGAACTAAGAAATATATTGACCTTGCAAAAAACTTAAACTAGAATTAAAAATGAAGTACATTTATCTCAAGTGAAGCTAAAAGATAGGAAATCAGAGATGAATCGAAACAGGAATTAAAGATAAAAAGTGAATTCAACCTTTAATTACAATCTAAGTAGAAACTACTCCCTCAATACTCAATGCTAAAGGGAAACTAGTACTAATTCTATGTGCCATTACTTATATAAATCACCAACCTGTAACCCTACAACAAAACAAATCCGACTACATTGATAATGCAATTTGAAAATTTAGAGTCGCTAGAAATGAGAGCTAAGAAATAAATATTTTGGTAATGAGAGCTAAAAATTGAACTAAGAAGCAAATATTTCAAAAATGAGAGCTAAAGATTGAGCTAAAAATTGAACTAAGAACTAAATATTTTAGAATAAGAGCTAAAAATGGAACGAACAACTATTTTTCATCCAAAGTGGTAGCTAAATTTCCTCTAGAACTAAAATTATTTAGTTTTATGGATATTTCTAGGGCAATGTTAGTTCTCCGCAACCCTGGCCCGAGACCACACTAATTGAAAAGTTAAAAGTTTAAATACAGCGCTATATAAATGAAATAAATAATGATAATACAAATTATAATAATAATATTTTCTTCTGTGACTGACAACCTATTTAGCTTATGAGTAAAAATACATGACTATAAATTGTAAGCAGGAAATTAGATAATGTAATAAACGGAAAACCTAAGAGTATATTATATAGGAGCTGTTTGCAATGGTGCATGTGGTTATATATTGCAAAAAAGATGTTGGCATAGCTTACTCTACAGGATATGATGTCACATGGTGGGCAGTTGGAAGCTGTAGTGTATTCCATGGATACTCAAAAGAGCTATTATTTCAACAAAGAAGACTTCAGATGGTAAGACGCACAGACCATAGTTGTCTAGATATTATTTCTTCTGTTGCTGGGGTCGCTGATTATGCAGTAACTATCACTGGATTTCCATGAGTTGATTAGTAATCACTTGGTTTTAATTCTATTGAAAACTGCAATGGTGTGCAATATGATGAGTCTGTTACGCAAAGGTCTTTCCCCTGTTAGTGACTTGGTAGACTGAAGTACTGCGCTATTCAGAAATTTGTCTCCAACCATTAGTGTGTATACATACAAATGATGAACTCCGAACCTGTCGCACATTCTGGGAGAAACACTTGCTATCACTAAGACATTTTCTGGAAAAAGCACACGCTACTAAGAAATTGAATGTTTTTGTAAATATACGTAATAAGTAAGATGTTATTTATTTGGAAAGTGGCCACCGCTGATTAAATCATCACATGCCATTAGCCATCACATGCAAACTGATGCGCTTTTCAAGTAAATGAGTAGTATATGTTGGGGTTTAAAATACTTTAATGTACTCATTGATCTCTGTAAAATAGTGACTCTGGATTGAAGACCCAACTTGCTTATGGGTGGTGGTATTAACGCATCTGTTGTTCTGTTGAAATAGTTTGCGGAACTGAGGTGAGAGTGCACTGTCTTTAAAAACCTCAAATTTTTGAGTGCATCCCATCTTTTGATAGTCGGTAGATTTTAGGTTTTTAGGTTACGTAGACGTGAGTAGTACTTGCTTCTACTGAAATACTGAGAAGTTGCTTGTGGGTAGATAGGGACGTCCTGTCTTTGTGATTTTAAGGGTTTGAAATCCTGAATGGGATGGTACAAGACCGAGTGACTTATTCTGTTAACTTGGGATCTAGCTTTTGTTATGGTACCTTTGGGTCTTAGTTGACCGGGGGTATAGAGGATGTGAGGTCAGGGTAGGAGTTGCACATTAGCCTTGGTACCTAGCATAAGTTGCGGGTTGTCCCCTTTTGGAAGAGATGAGCTTGTGTCTTTGATATATTTGTCCCTCCAACGACTATATCCAGTTCACTCTTCAACAGGGATAGCATCTCTCATATCAGTATCTCTCTTGGTATCTTGAATCTCTTCTTACCAAATCTTGAATTCTATGAAAACATTCAGGTTCCATCCTTTGGCTAACTGGAGTAAATGTTCGGAAATGATACTCAAATTCTTGTGATATGTTCAAGCTTGTTAGCGCTTTCTTATCTCATGTGAATGACGTAACTGCTAAACAAAACTATGGGCTGTAATCTATTGCTGCTAATAAAAATTATTGAAAAGTTTTGATGTACATTGACAACACGTGAGAAACACTTGCTATTGGAGGTTACATAGCATAACTCGCTACTCGCACATCTGTCTCTAACGTGTGTTCCCGGAAACAAGGCGCGCTACAGGCTAACACTCCTTGGAATTTGCTTTCATGTGATTACAACTTAATGCTCATGTTTCCTGCATGCTATGAGGGCGCCGTATTATTTGGTGGACTTGTATTTGCAAATATATATCATAGCGATATATCATATGAACCCAAATTTTCTGGAGTTGGCCCTTGTCATAGAAGCAGTAAAGTTGGACATTTTTTTAGTGACACTGCTGCTAAACAACGCCGTTGTTGATCTAATTCTATATGCAAAGATGGTCTCCACTATGGTTTGCTTTTGGTTTTGTAACCGATAGTTGCCTTCCCCTCTGCTAGGTGTATGTCTAGTCTGGTAAGGTATCGGTCACAGCCATACATGCAAGGGTATCTGGAGATAATCTCTTCTTTGTTGTTCTCATGGCGTGACGCTGGTTGAGCTCTGTATCACTTGATACCATTTCATGATTACTGGAGACTTGGAAGCGATTGGGCTGCCAATGATTTTGTTGCTTTTGTCAGTGTGGTATGGAAGAGTATGGTTCTTTTTTTAGTATGATTATTTGTTCTGGACTTTCCTTGTCAATAGTGTCCGTTGACCTCTCGTATAGTAAGCTGCACAAATTGGCTTCCCCTTATTTAGAGTTATATTTTGTTGTTCCATTTTTTTCAGTTTTTTTCTTTTTCTGATGCTCATATTCTTGCTTGCAATGAGTGCACATCACGTTTTGATATACTTTTATCTGCAACTAATATCGGGTGATGAGAGTGCAAAAATCAGAATTTTCTTGAGTTGGGCTTTTGTATCTTTTTATTACTGACCAATTGGATGGCAGGTTATTGTATCTGTGGTACTACTTCTATTGCACTAGAGTGCTAGTCTATTTAAACCAAAGTTGTTTTTTTTTTAGGTCTTCTCAGATTTGTCACAGACCAACTAGATAACGTACCATTTAATATGGTGAAGCAACGACATGAGCTAGTGAGTTCACGAATCTTATTTCTATTTGTTTAGTAAGATCTTCCTACCAAGCAGTTAGTTTGTTGTTAAGTTTCCTAATTTGTTAGTTTGATTTGATTCAAATGTGTGCTTGCTAATCGTATTATGGTAGTATGGTATGTGATTGGTCAATATTATAGTTCTCTGATAGTTAATATTTGCCGGCTAATAGTATAATACTCAGATATTTAATAGCCAATAATGTGTTGAAGTCCTTTTCTGTATAGTAGTTGTAAACACAAATTGCTCTTCTCTTGCGGAAAGTATCAATTATCCGATTTCTTACTTTTTTTCTTTTTTCCTACTTTTTTTTCTTTTTTCCTACATGGTCTCCAGATAGACGTTGTCTAGAAATGAGCAGATGACACATGACGTATCTTCAGACAGATGAACTATAGACGACAGCAGATGATGTTAGTGTTATATGTGCGACGTGTATATAAGTACTGTTTTGGTAATTGTACCTTTGATGAATTCACCAAGTGAAATTTGGAATCTCCTATAATGCTTACCGAAATTTTCTAGGGGGAGTCTTTTTTGCCACAGATAGCTGTCGATGAGCACGAGCATTGTGGAAGCAGTTCCAAAGTTTTTTGTTTTTTTTACCAGATATTGTGATGATGTACGTGTACATGTGCATTTGTACGATGCACTTGTACAATCGTACGTGTACGTTGCATGTGTATGATGCATGTGTGCGATGCATGTGTACGATGCATGTGTACGATGCATGTGTACGATGCATGTGTACGATGCATGTGTATGAGCATTGTGGAAACCAACATTCAGTATTAGTTTTTTTTTGCACAATGAGGATTGTAGTAGTTAATGGTACTCTGGTTTTAGGTTTTGTTTATAGCGTTGCTACTGACCAGAGGCTTTGCTATATTTCACAACTGGTCTTCATCTATGTCCTTGTTCTAGTATGGTAGTGGGCTTCTTGACCAACATTTCCATGTTTTTCATAGTTTTTTGTCATGTAAATATTGGGTTTTTCTTGGCAAGTGCATGTGGATACTCAAAATTATTGTAAATCAATTTGGCTTGTCTTTGGTGTTACCAACACTTAGTAATGCTTTGTTTGAGGATTAGTTCTCTCGAGGTCTGATGGACATCAAATTACTTCATATTAGTTGTCCGGGTCAACCCAATGATTAGTTGGCTCTTTCTGTGACATTCTGTCTGGTGGCCAATGGTAGTATATTCCTGATTTGCTAGCACACTCCAACCTTCGTTATTTTACTTTTATTGAATTTTGTATACTTGGCAACTTTGGCAGCCTGTGATAATGTATTGACATCGCATTAAATTTTTTGACGCTTTTGGCTGCGGTGTATTTATTTTTGCCTGCGCAAATGACAATTCACAAAAGAATACCACATTCAACAAGGTGTAATATATTGCTAATCCTGCAAAATATGACAATTAGAGCACAACTTTGCATTATATTTGTATTTAACTATATTTACTACATTAAAATTATGCATACTTGGTGCAACTCTTACTAGCTTGCAGTTGTCAAGAAATGGGGTTATTCACCGTTCATCACAAAATGTCTGAACTTTTGTCTGAATTGTCTGAATGTACAACCTGAAATGATTTCCATATTCATAGATTTTATTATGCAAAGAATGGTACTTGATTCTTGCAATAGGATGTTTGAAAGTAGAATCTACTATCTCATCATGACGCCTCTAATCCTTGTCCCATTTCTCTAAACTAGACCCATTTACATTTAATAGTCATGGTACACTCAGCCATGGATAATACACTCAGCATGGCATAATGCAGTGGTTTACTCTATCCCGCAGTTGTGTACTGTTCCCTTTAGTGCATTGTGTTCACTCAGTACCTTTGCAAACTGTGACACATATCTTGTTCCGTGTGATGTCGAGCTCTGTGGATGTTTATCAAACGGATGGATGAAGATTAGTTCTATCATTCCTGACTGGTTGGTGAATGAGCTGGCGCTCTACCAGACACGAAGCATCTCTTCATCATCTCTGTTCCAACATCACCCGATTTTTCTTGGCAAACCATCGTGTGAAAATCTTAATAGTACATTGCACCACAACAGCAATGACACTGCTTCTAAGGTATATTGTGAAGATTTAGTTGCCAGCATAGCGAACTGATTTGCCTGTGCAATTGCACAATAGCAATAGGGAGTTCAAACATTCCAAACAGAGAGAGAGAGCAGAGACCGACACTGCACTATCATAACTTCTGTTGAACAAATATGTAGCTGTTGCATGGCGCACATCTAACAGATCACTTTTGTTTTGTCACTTTGGCTCATAAACTTCAGTTTGAATATTACATCCTTGCAACTTCCGTTTCAACGATCCAGTACAAATGTAGTTTCATAATTGTTTCTCAGATTGCATGAATAACAGTTTTAGAGATGATATCATTTATAATCAGAGCAGTTGGACTCGAGTGATCTCTAGTTTAACTACAAAGTCAGAATGTTTCATGGTAGCATTCGATGGTAGCTGTTTTAAAAATATTATTGACAGTAACTGTACTTGGACTTTTGTTTCATCTTTCACATCAAAATTTTCTCATCAATTTTTCAGCATCAACTTTCCATTTTTTGCCTACCATTTTAGGCTGATTCTACTTCTAGTAAATTTCTAGTCACGTGATTGACCAACCTTGACGTATTAGTGTCAGTTTTAAATACAGATGACTAATTGCTGCGTGGGTATAAGACAGTTTGTTGCCAGATTCATACCTGCTGTAGACCTGGCTGAATTGGGACTATGACATGAGATTGACCTTTAGAGAAAATTAAGGTTAAAAAATACTTTTTCATGACTGCAATTCTGCCTACCTAATATTGCAGGTAGGCAGGCCTATATATTGGAGTAAGAGCTCAATGTGACAGTACTTTGACCTTGATGATGGCTTGCAGCAATACCACATCCTTGTGCATATACCACCTGATATCAGGACACTGTAATTAACATCACATCATGCTTACATCAGCAACTTATTATTATTATTTTATATAGGTAGGTAGGTAGATAGGCAGGCCTGCCTATCAAAAAGACTGCCTGACTGATCTGCCTACCAGATCAGTCGCCAGGGCCGACTTACGACTTTTAGCAATTGACGTAACAGTCTTATAGTCACATGATGTTTTCAACCAACTGTTTATATGATACTCACCGGCTTTTATTAGGGTGATATAAAACGCTGCACAGTTAGCTTGTAGTTAGTTGGTAGATTGCGCTCATTAGGAATCGTTCTTAATATTTGTATTTTAATAGTTCGTTTCTTTTGCTATAGTTTACTATTGTGGCCAGAGTTCAGAAGGGCCAGGTGGAGAAGTTCACACGACAGTTTCATGGTCCATACGTCTTGGTGGGTCTTAGGGGACTTAATGGATATGTAATGAATACTCAACAACCTACAGGAGTTGAATTTGTAGTGCACTTACAAAGGCTAAATAAAGTGAGAACACCGTTAGGTACCATAACATCCCCTAGCTACGTCTCTAGGCAGCAAACTGCAACTGAGGACATCGGTGGCACAACTCCTAAGCACCCGATGCATTGGCACCCAAACACTCGTACAACCTCTGAGGAGCCGCAGCATTACCACACAGTAATAAACAGAACAGTCTTTATAGTAGTAATTCGTATTGCATTGATACTCAGATGGTTGAGTGCTAGGTTAGATTCATAAATATTCCTTGCCGTTTGTACTTTCAGTCGGCTTCGCTTTGTGACAAGACTAGGTTCACTCACACATGACACTACCTATTATATAGAGATGCATTAGGACTAACCAGTCGTACTAGGTGTAAATTTAGCTATATATTGATATAATATTGCTTAGTGATTAAGTTGATTACAATGATTTGTAATAATATATGTAATATGCAAAATGTGAGTGCATGAATAATAGTTAAGAGTAGGCGATTTAGGGCATCAGAGCTCAGTTACTTCTGGAGCTGCTGATATCACATAACTATCAGCCCTCCTGCAGAGACATGTTGACTCTTTTATTGCTGATTTTGCTGTTATGCCATTTCTGATGTAAACTGCCTGTCTAATCAACATTAAGCAATCACAGCCTTTGTTCATTGTCCTTTCTCCTATTAATACATGTTTATTGACATGTACATCATAAATAGATGAAAGGTTCTGTCACAGCCTTGTAAGGAAATTTCTGGTGCCAAATTTGACGAAGGTCAGAGCAAAACAATGGCTCCCATCCCTAGAAACTTTTCAATAAGAGCACGAGTACCTGTAATATTACGATCGTAGGGCGCCATCCAGTTTCAGACGTTTTTCTTGTTTTTGGCGTTTATACTAAAGGAATAACAAACACTTAGCAGATATTTTCATCACAACATGTTTATATTGCACTGTGCGTAGCTGCAAATTTCAATAATTTAAACATAATATACATTAGGTGAAGCATAGGGTGCTAGAAGATAGGTAGGGCACAATATTTATCATGATTGCTACATCTGTCACCATGATAGTATAGTACATGTAGATGTACTATGATAAGCCACAAAACATTTGTTGCGTAAATTTGCTACTGTACCAAGTATAATCATCTAAACTTTTAATAATTCATTCTGTGGAGAATTAACTAGGAGCTTGAGTAGAGTTCTATATGATGCACTTTATTAT
>JAOQGN010135179.1:0-11518 GCA_027564295.1 Himantozoum antarcticum
TATTTCAACGACATGATATGATCCTCTGTCGCTAGCCATCGTTTATTCAGAAATAATAAAAAATAATATTTATATTGCATATTTTTATTTTCCACGATGGGTTCCCGAATGGTCACGATTGTGGCGCGAATTACATTTTTTATTTCATCCCCGCGAGAGTATCCGAAAGCACCCTATATAATAATAATGTTATTGGCTCTTTATAAGACCAACAACAAGTTTAATATATATATTAAGCCTTCTTGAACCCAATAAATGTTGATCTAAATTGTGGCTTACTTTGGGGCAACTTAGTCTCATTGCCGACTGAATTTGTATAGATATAGACTATAGTGAGGACATTTGTCCAGTAGTCTTTGCGCTGGTGTACACCATTTTTTGTAACACAGGTTAGAAAGTCTTGATATTGTTATATTATTATTATTAGCATAAGCCATATGAACATAATATATTTACAGTTATTATAAAAGATGATGAAACATGATGCTTGTACAAACTGTTAAAAGACAACATTGGTAAAATAAAAATACAATGAAATATTATATACAGTAATTAGTATGAGATATAATTAATAAAACGTTATGTGCGCCGAGTATAGATGTGCCACACATCATGGCTTGAGATGGTGTGTGGCTGCTTACTGGCACATTTTGTCTAATACGTATGAAGCTGTAAAACATGGAATATAAAACGATTATCAATGATAGGTTGTTAAGGAGAAGAAAATTCGGGAAGAAATATCTTTACCATAATACCATAAAAAGGTATATACAGTGTATATATAAATGAGTACTAAATACAAGATGGCATTGCGATGCTCTGTCAGACCCGTATTGGTTATATATATTGACCATTATTGACGTAGTTACCAGCATTAGCTCCAGAATTCGTAGCCATTCTTTGCCCATGGTTACCACTCTTGCTTGTCAATGTGGTTATACAGTGCAACTGTGTGTCAAGCATTACAGAATGAGCATAGGAACACGTGTCACACAGATTGATGTTGCATTGTGAGCATCTACGACCCGCTGTGGCATAGAGTCCATCAGTTGCACAGTTATCGCACATAGCCTCATATTTCCATGTCTGGTATAGTTCATCATGAGAACTGTCCAAAACCTGAAAACCGCACAATTAACATTAAATTAAATAATAAATCGTATAGGTGACGTCATGTTACGCAATATGGCAACCTCCAACTCCAATATCACTGTCATACTGTGAATTTGTGTGCACTTGCAAGCATCAAATTATTTCTCAGCTTGAGAATATGTGATGAAGTAGTCACATACGTACAATCGAATTATTGTTGGTTTTTGAAATTGTAATAATGAATCACTACAACAAATTATATCAATTATTGATTACATTTAGATTAATATACCTTGTGACTGAGGTGCCAAATTCCCCATGGAGGTGCGCTTAGTTTTTGACAGTGGGGACAAGGAAAGTCCAGACTGTCCGTGTATCGTTTTCTTTCCACATAAGCATGAAGGCACATATAACAAAATGCATGATTGCAGTTGAGATATGTGGGTTGAACTGGTGGCGCTTTACATAGCCGGCAACAAGTATTGCTTGCCTGGTTAGATAATGCTGACCAGGTGTTGGCATTAGCTGCAAGTGCAAATGAGCTACCAGCAGATTGGTTACTCATGGCAACAATCTGACATCATCTACAATCTGACATCATCTACAATTAATATAATGGTGACATGCAATATAGTATGTACTGTTTGTACCTACTACGAATAATATTATAATTGTGCGGATTAGAGCAGAGTGAGTGCCTCTGGTCCACCACTGAGGAGAAAACTCGAGTAGATTTGGCCACTACAATGCTCGCCCTCCATCTCTCTTTAAATGAATAAAATTGCTTGTCATTTACAGCCACAAGATCAACACTCAGGACGAAGTCGTGACAGTGCGCTGGACTCTTGGGACAGTCAAATATCACCAATGTCTCAAAATGAAGGTACAATGTATAAATATAATTACTGAGAATGTAGCAGCCTATTGAATTAGTGGTATTTGTGAAATTTGTTTTCCCACTATCCAGATTCATCCCGAATAATGACACAAATAATTATATGTTATAAATGTTGTGCCAAGATTTTCCATTCCAATTTGAAGGGATGTGAAAGTGCTTCAGCAATTACATCAGTGCCGTAAGTTTTAAACACACTATTGTATGCCTATTAGTATTTCTAGCGATTAATGACTGATCTAGTAGACTAGTACTAGTACTAGTAGGCTATACTCATATTGCACTGTGCTTATTGCCACAACAACTACTACTAACACTACTATGACTATATGTACTTGTATTCTAGTTGATGTTCCGAATGTGAATCGGCGTTCTGTACCCACAAGCAGAAAGAATGAGTGGGCCACAATGATAACTGAACTCGAGAAGTTCGGAAATATGGATATCTCCACCAGAAGCAGGGATATGTTATCACATACTAAACCTTCCATGTCATCACCCCACCACGAGCATTCTAAGATGATGCTTTCACCCCGACTACCAGTATGTTTTCCTATATTTATATTTAATTAAATGTAGTCATTATTTTATAACTGCTATGTTACAATTATTTGTTGATTTTGCAGTGTCGATAAAATAATTTGAAAATTTGTGTTGAACATACTCTGGATTCTAATAAATATCACTCATTATTTTAGTTTTTAGCAGACCCTACAAGTAATTATTATTACTCATTGTGGATAGTTTAATGAGTACAAACTCTCCCCGGAAGAGACGCAAATTCATGTATTTGAGCCATATCTAACACGGACGGCGTTTACTAACAAGTTTCTTGTGTAGAAGTCAAAATTGACATAGAGAGCATCTGTGAGCACATGGAAGATTGAAACTTATTTTTGTCAATGTCTACCTATCAAAATAATATAATCAACATTGTCTTTGTTTATCAGCATATACCACCCAACTCGGACTTTCTGACAGTCAATATGCATCGGCAGGAACACGAAAATTTTGGCTTTGGTTTATGCAATGCACTGTACACCAGTCAAGAGGGATGTTATATAAAGGCCGTAGGAAGGCATAGCCCAGCGGACAAGGCAGGACTACGTAAATATGATCGACTAGTTCAGGTACGCAGCTCCAATCTCTCAAGAGGCTAATTGAATAATGTATCACATGACTGTATTTGTTGATTGAACACATACTGTTACATTATAGTTTACTTCTAACTTTTCTATAATTGACTTGCTATTATTTATTCTATTGGTATATCTTTTAATGACACCGCATAGATTTAGCCTTGTACTAAAATCCACTTGACTTATATATAAGACTCCTCATACCCTTGATTTTGCATAACAGCTAACCAATATATATATTGTATTCTTCATGTTCTGTGAAAAGGAGAGCTACAATTATTTTAACTAACTAAAGCATTGGCACCAGTTGTTTAGTTAAGCAAATAAATTCTTTTGTGATTGATCTGTCACCTTGAATTGCATTGGGTGTAGGCTCAAGTAAGCACATGCATGCATTAGCTCTATGGAAATAACTCTTAATATATTAGATCACTGTCTAGATAAAATTCATCTTAAATGTGAAGGGGTCTACACTTCAGGGTCTACACTTAGAAAACAAAACAATGCTAACAATCATTGAGATTCATTTCATTGTGCTCAATTGTAAGTTGTATGCATTGGCGATTACAAGTGGTGTTTGGTATCCATATATTTGGCAATTTAGGCCACTGGGGATCTGCCACACTGCTGCCGTGGACCAATAATTATGGTTACATAACAATAATTTAAGCAAGTACTAAATCAATTATTCCATTACAATATTGTAATATCATAATTAATTTAGTACTTGCTGAAATTATTGTTATACAAACTCAAGTACATCTGTTTTTGCACTAATAGGTATCATACATGTAATTATGTAGAATATCACAATCGATCTCAACAAAATCAATTGTTGTATGATAAAGACTGGGTGGCTATTATAATATTATTTACAGATCAATGATGTGAATGTACAGAACCACAGCTGCAATGACATCGTACCTATTATAGAGGGTGCCGGCACCACCCTCAAGCTAGTTGTCATTAGAAAGACTTTTGACACAGGGTCACCTCACTCTGGCTCAGTTTTATCAAGTCCGCATTCCTCAGCAGACAGTATTAAATACCCACAATGACTATATTATTCTAATGGTAATTATTAACACTTGAGATGAGGCAGTAGATGACAATTATAATCTAGTTTCATATTCCGAAAATCTTAGTTTTGTCGTAACCGTTAACATTCTGCATAAATTGGTGCTTTGTGATTTATTTTTATATTTTATTGAACAATATTTTATGGACTAAAGTTTTAGATTACGAGAATTCAGATTTCAGACAATTTAGAGATGAAACGTCTAGAATTCATGTTTTTTTTTGCTATTAATTTTTTGGCTTTATTTACTTGGGAGCATTTTAATTGAATTCCTAATTATACCTTGTTAATAAATATAATTTCATAGTCATCTATATCTGTTTCTTTGTAAACAACAGTTGAAAATTTGTCAACAATTTGAAATTAATAAATAAGGTATGAACAAAAGCAGCACAAAAAAAGAAGTCATCATTAGCTGAGCGTGTTGGCTTCACAATATAACATCAAGTAAATGAGGCTACACAAACTATGGACAAAGCAAGAATCTGAAAACTCCAATCGCAATCTCTACCAGATACCAATATGCACCAGAAAGCTTTAAATGTGGAACTTCTTACACACGCATGATATAATGCAACATACATTGCTATATGACTTTGTTGTTGAGCGTGCCAATCAATGGCAATCAACATCTACAACTGGTTATTATAATAAACATCTGATCTACTCTGAAATTGTGTTGGAAATAATTTTCATTTTAATATTTAATTTTAAAGCATTTATGGGTTACCCCAGCATATTTAAAAAAATACAATATTGAAACCAGCCAATGCAAAGCCGGTCAAGTAGGCTACTGTACCCAGAATAATCTAGTTTCCACTATTCACGCATTGAGAAGAAAAGAAAATTAAAATATTCTAATAGCAATTTGATAAAACGGCCTATGCTACAAGACGTGATAGTGATGATAAAACCCTTGTCATATTGCAATGATTGCTACGAACTGCGTTGATCAACGAGAAAGCCCAATTAGACACGATGCTTAAAAATACTGAAATACTGAAAATTGATACTTCAAAATTGACAAATCACTCAATCTTTACATTACATAAACATTTCGGATCAATCCGATATCAGTTTTGTATCACAATCAATTTTATGAATAGCTGCAATCCTGTGAAGTCATGCCTTTGAAGCAATTAACACACTGCAGGCCTTAGTATGTTTGTCTATATAAAAGCATGGTGTGAACGGCCAGTCGGTGATATACTAGGTACTACTTGCTTAGCAGGCAACAATATTTAGGTAGAGCTGGCTGATTTTTCAACATTTTTGAAAACTTTGATCGAATTTTTGAAATATCGATATGAGTTTATACATATCGCACTATATTGATATGTTGACCGCGGAGTGATCTCCCTGTAGTTCAGAGAGGTAACTGTATAATGGGGCTATAATGAGAGTAGGCTTACATGAGATTTCAGTCATAAAGATTATATCAATTTATAAAACTATTTTGAAAATGTATTACAATTTACGATATAGGCCTAATGGTCTATTATTAATTAGGCCTACCATAATAAATGGTAGACATTTAGAATGGCGTCCAATATCCAAAACCCTCGACCCTAAACACCTAACCTTGAAATACAAATTAATCTCACAGACTTCTGGACGTCCCAACAATTGTAACTGTTTAATTTCAAATTTTTTCGGAGTTTCCTGCCAAGAACCACAAGGGACCTGAGACTGGAAGCTAATACTGACAATTACAAACCCTAGTAGAGCATCTTAACTCCGCCAAGGACATCTTGCAGTGCTAGCGACGAAGAACAGGAGAAAAATTTATAATTGTTAAATTATACCATAATATATGAGTATATTATATATATTATATATATAAATAATATTTAATTAACAATAACTAACTAACAATAACTAATTAACAATAACTAACCAATTTAATCAACATTAATTAATGGTTTATAATATTATAATAATATATAATATAATACAATGAGAATGTGTATTTTATTAATAATAATTATCATTACCATTTTATAGTGCCCATCCATACTTCTATTCTAGTATAATTATAGTATTATCACTATCATTAACATTAATGTTACATTAGTATTATATTATTAACTTTAATCTTCTTCGTCGCTAGCACTGCAAAACCTCATTGGCGGAGTTCAGATACAGGCCTCAAACACATTCCACTAGGGTCTGTACTTGTCGATATGAGCTTCCAGTCTCATGTCCCTTATGGTTCTTGGCAGAAAACTGTGAAAGTAGGCAGTAGTAGTGTTCTAGATTAAGATTAAGTGCTCTAGAACGAATGTGTGTATCATTTGCAACAGGATTTAATTCATTTGAGAGGAAAGTTGCCAAGACATTATTTTGTCATCAAACATTTTAATTAAGTAAAAGCCTATTAGTTTTACACTAGGATCCCTTTTTCATTTTTCAAGGGTTTCCAGACCTAGTAAATTTCATGCATCTGTTACACTATCAGTTCTTCCTTTTAAACCACTAATGAGTAATGAATCTCACAGCCTTTTTTTGTACGCTCTCAATAGCTTCAATCAATAAATCTTAATATTTTATTTAATAGAATTATAAGTAATATAAAATAAGGTCGGAATTGGAATGTTATATGGCGTTCAACAGTTTGAGATTCTGAGATTGGTGGTAAGCAATCCCACGACAGGAGGCGAGCGAAGCGAGCCGTTAGTCATTTTTATGACAACACACACTAGGAAAACAGCAGGCTCAATATAGATTTGCTAAAAAAATGACACATTTCCATGTCGATTGTTCGATGCCAATTTCAGGAGCTAGCTTTAAATAAACTTATGGATAACTCAAATCAAAGGTTTGAGACATAGTTATGTGAACTAATGTTTTATATAAAAAATTGAATAATTACCTTAGTAATCAACTGTTAAAGATGACTCTAAACTCAAAAAAATAATAGACTGATCATAAATCTCAAACAATTGTGTCGCACTGATCAACTAATGTAGCAATAATATGGCGTCGCCGATACAATTTATCACCGTCTAAGACAATTAAACACTGTTTAGTAATGAGACACACATTTGTTCTCTAAAAGTGCTAATCACTTTAACAACATGTGTACTCACGGAGAGTTCATTTTCCAAGTCTCATTTTTACTGGATGTTTTGAATTAGAATTACTATACCTGGCTATTTAATCTGATTTAGTATTTGTTATTACGATTTTCAATAAAATCATACTATGCCCGACAAACACTTCCGTTTATTATAGTTTTGAAATGTTAAATTACAATATTCACTCACTTGTACTATTACACAATATGGCGGTTCCCATTTCATTGTAACTATTAGCGCTATTTCATCATTCGTTTATTATTGACCAATCATGTTGCAAGATTTTATAGCCTGTATAATTGACCTTTAACTTTATTCACATTGATATACATTTCCCTATTAATAGTGCGCTATATTGAACTACACTATAGCATGCTTTCACACGACATTATATACTCAGTAAAGCAATTTCCTTTCTACTAAAATATTTTGCTATAATTGCAACAAAAAAGTCATTATAACAAGCAACCGAACATTTAAAAAGAATTAGGATCCTACATTATGATTATTATTGTTACTATTACCAGTACAAAATCACTAAGTGTTATAGTGGCTCTATTAGAACTTGGTGTGAGCACTTCTAAATTATATTTAATATTTTTTCAATTTCATATTAAAAATTATAATTAATATCAAACTATTTAATCACATATAATTTATATAACCTATATTGCTATACCATATTGTTGTTGATATAAACTCTAACTACAGCATCATTTTAATTATGCTTTTGCTACATTTTCCTACTATATCTAAATCCTTTGCAACTATATTTAATTTCTTTTTTAATTTACAATATTTACTTTACTTTGGTAACTGTGATTGTTAATGCAATGATTGGTGTTTTTTTTTACATTAATTGTTTGCACTTTTAATATATTAATTATATTTATCAAATTATATATTAAATATATAATAACATATATAAATAATAATCAATTATAATCGCTTATATATCTCAATTTTTTTACTTTTACATGAATAATAGGTTAAATCATATCAGAGGGAGGCTATATTTATATCAGCATAGAACTACATGTCATAACTATTATATGTCATGTCATCCTTTATTTAAGTGTTTGGATTTTCCAAATTTCCATCAATCACAGTTCCTGCTATAAATTAATATTTGTTCTTATCATGATCTCTCATTATTATAATTATTTTTACTTATTATTATAATTAAAAATTTGTATTAATTTACATTGCTTATCAGATATTCACATTCAGATATTACTGTTATTATATGTGCAAACTAGCTGGAGTAGTCTACTCAGCCCACCGGTTGACTTGTAGGCACAGGAATGCCAATGAGTGGATCGACACGTACGCGTTATCCGAGGCGTTGGGTAGGCAAAAGGAGGGAGGGAGGACCCCATTTGTCAAATTCACAAAACAAACTTCAATTTATTAGTTCCTTACCAGTTGTCATTCTCCAGTTCTGAAGTGATATATTGTTGCATAACTTGTAATTTATCTTTTATAATTTTCCTATTTTGTAGAAGAAATATTACATGAAAAGGCAGTTTGTCACTGAGTATATGCTTTCCAGACTCGTTAGGGACACTTTCTGGCGTGGAAACCTTAGCTCCAATGCCCACAACTGTACCAGGATAGCGCGTCCAAGTTATGGATACAAACCAGAATGACAGTCGTCCCCGTAATAGTAGTCCCGTCATGAGCCACGCAAAGAGCCTTTGCTATTCAGAAGCCGATCTCACGGTTATCCTACAACACTTTTTTTTGACAAATCTTTGCTTGCACATGATTGGTCAAAGAGAGATACAGATCTTATGTTACAAGTCGACGGTTGCATATAATCTGCCCGTCCCACGCAGAATAGGCTATGTCGGCTGGACGCCCTACCCTGGTAAAGTGGTGGCCATTGGAGCTTTAGGTTTCCACACCAGAAAGTGTCCCTAAATGAGTCTGGAAAGCATATACTGACAAACTGCATATTCTTATAATATTTCTTCTACAAAATAGGAAACTTATAAAAGATTTACATGTTATGCAACAATTTATCACATCAGAACTGGAAAATGTCAATCTGGTAAGGAACAAATAGATCGAAATTTGTTTTGTGATCTGAAAAATTGGGTCATCCTTCTCCCTTTTGCCTACCCAATGCCTCCGATCTCGCCCCGTGCCGATCCACTCATTGGCGTTCCAGTGTTTGTCAGGCCTATGTAGTGGACTATATAGCCCACGGTGTACAACTATATAGCCCACGGTGTGTCAACCAGTGGGATGAGTTCTAGCTAATGCATAATATGTGTTCATATTGCAGGGTGTAGAATGACAGTATTATTAAATATTCGTTAAATAAATAATAATAATGATTAGACAAATATTCATTAAATAAATCTTGAGAAACAGAAATGGGATATCAATTATTATATCTTTTGTATCTGATTATCCTTTCAATTAATTTTAAATTTCTTGTTACTATTTATTATCTTTGCACTATCATTAATGACCCTCCCCTCCCCTCTTTCCGACCGTCGTGGTCCATAATTCTATCATTGCTAGTAATAATAAATAAAATAAGTCACAGATGGCATGTCACAAATTTTGGGTGGGTTTTGTAGGGTTGAACTGCTGAGGTACAAATTACCTTCGGCTTACTTACCTCTTCTCTCCATTTTTCTCCCTGAAGATAAAAAAGCTCAGTAAACCAAAGGTAATCTGTACTTTTGCAGTTCAACCTTACAAAACCCAAAATTTGTGACAAGCCATCCGTGAATAAGCAATCGTAATTATTATCAAATTTCAGTTATTATAAAGTTAAAATTAATAGAGGTCAATTGAATACAAATTTCAATTTCTAGATTCACTGAAATTGAATTTCAAACTCCCAATTTTAATGTAGCTACTAAATAATATGTTATCGTGACTCTGAGTGAATTATTGTCATTGAATCTGAACGCAATTGAACTGAGTGAAATTAACACTTGAAATATTGCACTGTGGATGTGACACTGACAGTGGAGTGTTACTGTACTCCTGCAGATAGATTGCTTACAGTCAGCAGATAAATAATATGTTTTGGCAATCGGTGCTCCTTCACACTCACAGCTACTCTCTTCAATTATTTTATAGCAAAATTGTTCTAGTATATCTACAGTTCTATGCGCCTTGGTGTAAGCAAGTTGCCATGCTTGTGCGTGTCCTTTTCTCTTGCAAAATTTGTTTACTATGGCTCTTTGGAGAAAAAGGCGTTAAAATGTAAATTGCAAAGCAGAGGTTGGTGTTCTATAATCTATTGGAAAAATTATGTTAATAAAGTAAAATCTATCTTTAGGGAGAGTTCAGTACACTTTCAAGATATTAAAAATGAACGAAATGAGAAGTTATATCAAATATTTTCATAGGGTGGAGAACTGTAAGTTCCATAACAATCAAGTCTCTTTCCCTGTGCGCGATTGGGATTTGCCGGATGTGTCGTTGGATGTGACCAACAACCTGTAAACACTGGAGTATGCTCGGCCAATGAAATTGTAAGTGGAATTATTTGCTGTCACTGTAAAATATCATTTGCTGTCACTGTCAAATAATATTGGCGAAAAGTTATATTTTTTATGTTTCAGTTATTTTAGCTATACTTAGCCAAGAAGAGCGGAAATATTTTGTGGTAATACAAAATGCAATACTAAGAAACTGTTACATGTAACCAAGATTTTTCCTGCAACTAAACTAGAGGCCATTAATTAAAATAGTATAACTATAATTAATATTAATATTATTCATTATTCTATTCAATAGAGATTATGCATCCATGCATATTTTTATATGAAAATGTATAAATGTTAAGGTGGACATGTGGTATGGCGGGCAGTTAGCCTGTGACCCAATCCCCAAAGCCTCTACCCCAAACCACCAATCTCAGACTACTGAACGCCGTATCACATTCCAACCAATATTAATATATTATTATTATTTATTGAATTTACTTGGAGATTAATGAATATAAATTGTGCATTTGACTGAATATGAAATTGTACATATAATTTGTACATACCTACCTTTGACAAAGGTAACTAAACCAAAGTTAATTTCGATTTTTGGCAGCTACAGCCCCCATAGACTCACCGAGGCATAGTATAGTGACCAGCAGTTTGATAACCAGGCCTGTGATATGGTCATAGGCCCACAGTCAATTTCTAGTCACTAGTTTGAGCTTTTGGTGGTGGGGGAGGATAAAAAAGAATGAAAGAGACTCACTCATTCTTTCATT